>ML101840.1:0-39140 GCA_003697995.1 Taxidea taxus jeffersonii
ATTTCCCTTCACTTACAATAAAGGCATTTTTTTTTAAAAAGGGTTTCAAAGGTAAACAAAGCGCTTCAAGGTCATGATTTTGCAGGAAAAAAGAAATGCTATGAACAAAAGCAGCAAAATCACACTTAAAAAAAAAACAGAGCAGAAACAAGAAAATATCTAGTCTAGCCACATGATACGGTTTAATTTCACTTCAGCTATTTATAGAATGAAACATGAAAAAAAACCGGGTTGGCATTTTATTTTTAAAAAAACTGCATGTAATACCAGTGGGCAATATTTCAGTATCACTGTTTCCTGCACAGTTAACTGTATTTACGACCTTTCTCGGGAAAGACTTACAGCTAAATAGCAGGAGAGAACCAAGTAACACAAAATGACTGTCAAGCTAATACAAGCAAATTGTTAGTTTTACACATCTCTATTTAAGGATCTTTTTAAAAGATTCTTTGCAAATAAAAACAGACGATGTTCTTCCGAGGCTGCCTCTAACCAGGAAAATCTTTCATTGGAAAGCAGTCAATCCCAAGTAATGGCCTGAGGGAATTCTTAATCATGGGCTAATAGAAACAATGGGAAAAGCTTGGAGACTCACTCCGATGGCCCCCATGGGCCCCAGGCTCCTGCGGGAAGAGCTGACAGTGCTCAGACTGCGTGTGAACAACACAGGCCTGCAAGAGCCCCTCGGGGTCCTGGGGTAGTCTCACAGAGTCATCCCACCCATTCTTGTGCTTTTTTTGGGAAGGGGACATTCACCAACACATTCCAAGAGGCACAGCTGGGCAGGTGACGCAGCGGCCTCCCACAAAGCCCCACTCCTACAGGTCATTTCCCACCTGACCTGCCAGAGGCGCTTCCCTCCTCCTACATCTGCTCGACCCCTGGCCCCGCCCCCGTGCAGGACCCGGTCCCTTCCATCCTCCCCGGAGGGCATCCTCTCCCAAGGGCACACGAGGCATGTCAGTCTCCCACCAGCACTAGAAATCTGGCTTGTGAGGACACTCCCGCAGCCCCTTCCTCCCGTGCGTGCGGGACAGAGGCCGCCAGCCCACCCGCACTTGCCCCCGCCACGGCGCAGGTCCCACCAGCATGGCTTCTCTTTAACCTCTACCATCACGAAGGACTTCAAGCTCACTAATGTTGAAGTAACACTTTCAACAGCCCAGAAACCCTGACTGCCCCCCAAGGCTTACACTTCTCGTGTTCGCACGTGCCGCCCAGGGCCCACCACGGTCTTGCGTTCTGCACACGGGCGCTGCGGTCTGGTGTGACGGCGACCCTGGCTCGCGCTCCCCGCGGGCCCCGCTCTAGAGCCAGCAGGAACGACGCTATTCGGGGGAGCCACGAGGGGAAACCTTGAAAAGAACTGCATGGCCATGTTACTTCCCTGAATTACTCACACAGCAGCCTGTGCTTCTGCTGCACATTTTTCTCTCCCATTTGACTATGAAAGCTGTTGGTGTGTTAGACCCTTCTGCTTCCTCAGTTTTTTTCTCTTGGCAGAATCTAGTCATCTGTTGGGTTAAAGAACAGAATCCTTCACTGGTTAAAGTCTCCTGACTTCGCTGAGAGCTGTCCAGGCAGCACCTCTGCCTGGAAGCCGCCAGGCTGCTGGGTAAAAGGCGGGGCTCTTCCCCAGGGACCCCCTTCCTTCCAGGCTGCCTGCATCTCCTTCCCCAGCCACTTCCAAGCATGGGTCTCAGGGCTCTGGCTCACGAACACTCTGAAGGCGCCCCTGGTTTGCGTGCAGGACGAGCCGGTAACGGGACACGCGGTGCCACGGGGCCAGGAGGCTCCTCTCCGGCAGGCCGGGCTGGTTTGCCCAACAGAGCTCTCCTCTGAAGTGATTTCTTCCACAGAAGCTACCGTGATGATATATTTAATTAAAATTTATGCAAATGGATGGAAGGACAACTGCTTACGAGACTATGCAGAACCAGGGAAGAGAACGGGGCGTGAGAACCGTCCGATCTCAGATGCCACCCAAACTCTGCTCTGGGCGCTGGCACCCCTCACCACATGGCGTCCAGCGCGGAGGGGGACAGCTGGGCACACCGTGCCAGGCGACCGGCCAACAGCCTAGCTCGTGTCCTCGTCACGAGATGGTTCAGGTCTGCAGGCACCACTTCTAGCTCGGTTCTTAGCACAGAGCTGGTTTGAACCACCACCTTGTCAGGCCCCAAGAGGTCTTCCCTGTAACATTTCACGTACTACCTGACAGGACTCATTTCCCTTCACGGCGCCTCCTTTTCAAACCTTTCATAGTCTTGCCTTTTTTTTTTTTTTTTTAAGATAACCACAGAATCTACAGACGAAAACAAACATCTTTGGAAACCTAAACACAGGTGCTCACGCACACGTACTTGTGCCGGGGCTCTTCCTGGGAACTGGATCAGTGTGTCCGGCCATCCAGGCCTCCTGCCTCACCCCCCGAGCCCTGGACCCTGGACCGTGGCCGCTGCAGCGACCCTGGGGCTGATGCTCTTGCAGTCCCCACTAGGCACGGCACCTCTCCCTCTGCGTAGCCCGGTTTCAGAGGGCCCGCGCTCAGGTGTGCCGTTCTATACCGTCTGCTGTCCAGTTTCTGGCCTCCCACGTCGATGGGACGGCTCTCGCTTCGGCAACAAGGCATCTGCCTGAAGCGTGGACACCTCACGGCCCGCCTCCCTAGCTACTCTCGGCAGCTACCCTAGCCCGCCTCCTAGAGGCTACTCTCGGCAGCCCTGACCTCTGCTGAGCACAGGCTCTAGAGACGCTCTGGGACAGCCTGTTGCCCTCGTGTCCGCGGCCCCTTCCACAGCAGAGGCTGCCCGTAGGGGGATGTCTACAAGCAGCACCCCCTGGGCCACGTGTTTTCTTGGCCTGCCCTGCATTTTTACAAAATATGATGTCATTGCTGATGCCTGCAAATTGAGAAAGTTCACCTGAACGTTTTAGATTTCTTGCTTCTCGGCAAACTCTGGCACCCGCTCCCTGACTCCGGCACAGCCGCGATCCACGTGTGAGCTACTGTGGGTCCTGTCAGCGCTGCTCTTTCAACTCTTGGGTTAGGCAGCTGAGCTGTGAGGCTGAGCACCAGGCGCGAGTCCCAGACACCTGCCCGCACCTGCCTGTCACCCGCCAGTCAGGGGTCAGGCTCTCGCTGCAATGAGGCGGGCACTAACTGGCGCCCCCTGCTGGAGCACTTCCTGGGAGAGGGGCTGGGTCCCCGCAGGGAGTCGCAGCTGGTGCACCAGTCTGTCCCGGGAGGGACCAGCATCAGTGGGGCCCTGTGAGCCTGCAGGGAGCCCAAATCGCAGAGCAGCCACTGGGCCCGCTGCGTGGCGAGGCGCCCCCACCCAGTGCCGTGTGGGCAGCACACATGCCGCCCGCTGCCACCCTCGGTGCCGAACAGCACGTGCTCCATGACACAGAGCGATGGATCTGGTGATGGCCGCCCTGCCCCCGAACTTCCTCTCTTCCGAGCCTGACGGTTCAACAGCTTCACGGTCTAGTGGATGCGCTTGGACAAGGCGTTTAACTTGCAGAAGGTCAATGAGGGGTGTGAAACAGGAGAACGAGGAAGCCGAGGGATTCCACTCCACCAACTTCCACCGGTCACTCCTGGCTCCCACTCTCCTATGGGGCCCTGCCGTCCTCACGGCACTCCCCGCCATGAGAACTGCAAACCCCTGTCCCTCACAGGGCTCCTTCAGGGTACATGGATTAAGTTCCCTCAAGTCACTGACCCATAAAGACTGCAGCCGTCACTTCGGCCCATCCGTCACACACGGCCGCGGGCCGAGCCAGGACAGGGGCGCAGGGGGGCCTGGCTACTCTTTCGGACAGACACTCAATAATGAGCAGTCTACGTCTAAAAGAGAATTACTCTCCGGATGACCTCTCACCCTCTGACGGTGACGAGCTTTACGGATAGATCATCCGATCGGATCTGCCGGTGCAGGACCACGAACCCCCCCAGCCATCCTGACACCTCTGTGCTCGCTCATCGTGAACTTCTGAGTAACTTTAAAAAGATTGGATAAAGAGACCGAGCTCCAATACTGTCAAATGATTACTAGAACAGAACCTCAAGATTTGCCTTCCATTAATAACCTTCTGGTAATTAAGAAGACAAGAGGCTAGCAAGCAGGTCGGACAGGAGGGAATGGAACGAGCCGGAACGCTGAGGCGCACATCGCACGCTAGCTCGAGCTGTGTCTTTTGCAGGAAGACAACCATGCGAACAGCGCTACAGCCCGCCAGTGTCCACGGTCCTTGGGCTTCGTAACAAGAGCTTTGACTTCAGTTAGGGCTGTGGCATGTCGGACTCCAGCCCCCACTGCAGGCCGGGAGTCCGCACGACACTGTCCTGTCTGCGAGGGTCAAAGGAAGGCACCAGGCATGGCTTCTTGGGTGGGAGGGGCAGGGGCGCCCTTCAAAGAAGGGCAAAGTCCCCACACACCTGCTTTCTGCCCTTGCCCTTCTTCTTTACCCTTCCTGAAAGGCACAGCTGACACTGGACACAGAGCAGCCATTTGTCACCATTAGGGGATGCACGACATGATGAGGCCACATACCAAGGATGGCTACCCAAGAAGGCCCAGGGGACCGAGTCCTCCCAGCACCTCCACCAGCCCCACGCTGCATGCTCGGCTATCGTGCGGCCCGGCTGGGTCGACTGCGCAGTAGGCCATGGGCGGGAGGCGCACAGCGAGGTACTCACAGTCAGTGGCGTACTCCGCCTGGGAGGGTTGCGCACTGCCGTCTGCCGTGGGGGGGGTGGGAGCGGGGCTGTCGGCCTGGGCTTTACGAACCAGCGCGGCAAGGGGGTGATCCGGGTCCACCACCTTCAAAGGCTGCAGACAGAGAGGATGTGTGGTCACATCATTCCCGTACCCAGAGTCAGGGAGAACCCTTTTGTGGCCAAGAAGGCTCAACTCAACCACAGAACACAGTGTTTTGAAGCATGGTGGATGTGCTTCAGGACACGCAGAGGGTCTGAATGACCATGGCCGTCCTCTATGTGGCTGCTTGTGAGTCCCAGGGGGTGAGGAAACACATGGCTTCCACCTTCTAGTAACCACTTGGGAAAGGAAGGCGGGATGGCCAGGACTACACTGCCACCCCTAGAAGTGTGAGCCACCAACCAAACAACAAAAATGCAAAACAGACTTTGATGATGATTAAGATACAAAAAAAAATGGCCGCTTCGTGATTTCCCAAAACTAGACTAACACCAGCTCTGTTATGGCATAAAAAACACAGAAGATCGAAACCTTCATCAGCTCCTCCAGGCGGTTACACTTCTTGGAAGCAAAGAGAGACGGGTGCAGGTAACTCCCGTCTCCTTCATCATCGTCATCATCAGAGCTGACCCCCGACTCTGGAAAGCAAAAGGGTGTTTCAAGATTCTGGTGTGTGGGGAGAGACAGGGCACAGATACGTGACGGGAACACTCAGAAGCAGACAGAGGCGGGGCTGCTGGCAACCGTGCGGCAGTTTTCCACCCTGAAAGCCCCCCTGGGGAGCAGCCCCCGCAACGTCACTGCCCAACGCACTCTGTGGAAAGCGGGGGGTGAAGACAGGCGAGCGCCATGGGCCCACCCAGCATAGCCGTCCAGCGTCCCCTAGTCTGGGGCCATTGTGTTTAAACTTTTTAGAAAAATGGCAAAACGTGCTGATGGATGAAAGGTAGAACAAGGCAACAGATACTTTAGAAAACTAACGGATGTGAGAAAATGAGATCTGTAACCAAGGTTTGTACAAATGAGTCTGAAAATCACGTTTCAATGTTAGACACATACAGACAGACTGCTGTCCCTGAGCGCTATGCAAGTTACTTGGCCTCTGTGGTAAGAATTCCAATTTAGATATTTAATAAAAACAACAGCTTAAGGTAGACATGAATAAAAAAGAGAGCGTAGAACTAACTTCCATTTTTGTGCACACGTAATTTAACCTCGGGCCCTAAAGCTGCGTATATGGCGGGAACCATCCCAGGAGGCAGATTTACTCTTTTCTCTGGGAAACACGAAACAGCCAAAATGAGAGGGAAAATGTCCAACCCAGATGACTGTGTTCTGATAGCACCAATATTTAATTATATTTCACTGTCTCTGGAAATAATTAAGAATCTAGTGTGTTGTCAAGATTTCCTCAAGGAGAGCTTCACCCCATCCTAAACCCCAGCAGCAGGCTTGATGAACGCCACAGTGGTGCGGCCACACGAACATTCTGGAAGTCTTACAGCACAGGCTTATCCCCCGCGGAGGCCACCCAGCACAGACCCCACATCCACACAGGACACACAGTCTCACATACTCTTTTTCTCTTCGCTTCTGTGTTCCGCCAGCACCGTATAGCGTCCTTCTTTCATGGCTTTCTGAATGAATTTGTAGTAGGGGTTGAGGTAGTGATCAAAGCGTAGAAAGTCGAATTGAGAGTTCCGGGCCTGCTTGGCTTTCAGCATTATTTCAAACTGTGCACCCTGTTTACACACGAAATTCGCTGTGCGCTCAATGATAGCGTGCATCTTGGCCGTTGGCGGCTATGGAAAAACATACATATTCACATGATCAATTTTTCCTCTTTTTCACTGGCCACATGACTTTGAAGAAAAACCTCGTTTTACTGTCCAGTACATGAAATAAGAATCATCTCAACGGGCGCCCGGATTGCTCAGTTGAGTGGTTGACTCTTGACTTCAGGTCAGGTTATGATCTGAGGGTCCTGGGATCGAGCCCCATGCAAGGCTCTGCACTCAGCAGGGAGTTTGCTTGTCCTTCTCACTCTGTTCCTCCCCCAACTTGCATTTTCTCTCTCAGATAAATAAAATCTTTAAATTAAAAAAGAAGAGAGAGACACATTTCGGTTGGAAGAGCCCCATTTGAACAGCCCCTGGTTCCATGACACTTTGGTCTGTTTCTGGATTCTGCAGTATCTCACAGGGAGAAAACTCACAGACCAAGGCAGGCCACTCCAGCTTTGAGCAGAACTAACTCAAGGCAACTTTTTAAAAAAAAATTATTGGACGGAGATCACAAGTAGGCAGAGAGGCAGGCAGAGAAGAGGGGGAAGCAGGCTCCCCGCTGAGCAGAGAGCCCGATGCGGGACTCGATCCCAGGACCCTGAGACCATGACCTGAGCCAAAAGCAGATGCTTAACCCACTGAGCCACCAGGCGGCCCTCGAGGCAACCTTTTTTACACCAACTCACTGTACCTCCACATTCAGCAGGTTCTGCAATGGGGATGGAGGCTGTGAACCCTCAGAAACTGTATGCAGATTATGCGCATGTACATGTTTCTAAGGAGGGTGTACACATTCACCCAGTTTCTCAAGGGTCTACACAGCACTCCTCTTGCCTTCTGAGCTGGGACTAGATTTCCTAGCTTGGGAAACAGCCTTTTTGGGCATCTGAGGAAAGCCCCATGCTCTCACCTGCTCCTGCACCTAACTCACCCCCATACCACGTGGGCACGGTCTGGCCACAACAGGGAGGGTCTGTCTCACGAGAGGGAACAGAGGGCACCACCTTGTTGCCTTCAAGTGAGGTTACTACCAGGAATCAGACCCTGCCAACCGGTTTCCTGACCAAGCTGCAAGGTTCCTTCCACCACATGACACGCTTGGTACCTCCCACCCACCAACGGAGCTCGTCAGACCAGACGCTGAAAGCCATACTCCAAAAATACTTTTAATAATAACGAAGAGATTAACACTTAGAAATTACATGCAAATAAAGTGGGAAATTATTCATTAAAAATGGGCAGTTAGGTATTCAAGATGCCTTCCGTAATTCCAGAACCACATCCTTCATAAAATTTAAACGCCTTAATTCTCAAATTTAATGCCTGAAGTGATACAGTCCTTCACACTTAAATAGGATAAGTACCTACAATTAAAGTTATTTACTGTTCCCAAAATAAACTAGATTCCACGTCACAGGCCCACTGTGCCTAGAGTATGGATCCTGAGGCAGACTTTCAACAGCTCGTGCTAACAGCAGGATTAATCTTCAGATCTGTGTTCCACGCACATGTCGATCATTAACAACGAATTCAGGACAGTGACCTTGAAAGGAAACCACAATGTCCTCTATGGAGAGGCATTCTCCACCGACCACACTAACCTGCTGGTTTAAAATCCCTAAAAGGAGGCCTGTTCATGACACAACAGCGTGGTGAAAAGACGCGGCCACAACGAGGGTGACTACAGAGAGCCATGCTGAGCGCACTATCGGGCCGGCTCCCAGAGCGAGTGGATAACATGTCTGCACCTGGTGGGAAGTCTTTGCTCTCACTAGTCATCACACTAACCTTACGCAGGTCTTTTCCTATTTATATCACAAGTATCCCTACTACAGAGTGGGATTTCAAGGACATACAGGCATATATGATATGTTACAAAAACTAATGATAAAGGGGGAAATGCTTGTCTTATACAGGGAAGCCTTTGGTTTAAGAAGGTGCCCGAGCCCAAGAAGATAGGCTCATGCCTCCTCACTCCTCCCAGATTACACAGACACAGATCTAAAAACTGTGGGGTAGGCGGTGGGAAATGCAAGAAGGTGAGGAAGCCCACGCCAGTGTCAGGTCTCCTAACAGCTCTGGAAAAGCAGAGGGACCAGGACGGGGCGGCACGGGACCGGAAGGCAGGGTGAACAGCGAGGGGCCCCTGGAGCGGCTGGGCTGGCCCTCTCCTCTGCTGCGATCAGAGAAGGAAGAATCAAATGCCCACTTCACTCACAGCCCAAAATAAATATTACATCAAGTCACAATTCAATTGTTAAAAAACAAAACAAAACTATAAATGCAACAGCAGGAAACAGGAAAGTATTTTTAAAATCTTAGGGGTGGGAAGGGACTTCCAAAACAAAATTCAAAATCCTGGGGCTACAATGGGACCTAGTGACGTGTGTGACTCCATAAACACATCTACATTCTGCGAGGAAATAGATGTCGGAAGACAAGGTGCTTGGAGAACACGCATGCACGGAGCACACGGGGCACGCTCACCATACGTGAACAGTCCTTACGGATCCCAAAGAAAAGGCAAGAACTCCACAGGATGCTTTCCGCCCCTATCCTGGGGTGACGGAACCCCTGAATTATGATGACAACAACACTCTAATCTGAACGCCCATCGGCCAAAGCTCTGAGCCCTCTAGACCTCAATGTGTGTCCAGTGCGCAGCTGCCCAGCACATCTACTCCCCAGGCGCCTGCGCTGCGAGGACTGAGGACAGGGGCAAAGCACAGAGCATGCAGTCGGCAACTGTCACCACACAGCGGCCTTGACCCCAGAGGCGGAAATGTTAAGCATGATGACAATTAAACACATCGAATCCTTCCCTGTTCTTCCTCTGGTTCATAAAGTGTGTTCATATGAGCGTGTTTCCCCCAGAAAGAACTTTTTTTTTTTAATTTTTTTAAGATTTTATTTATTTATCTGACAGACAGAGATCACAAGTAGGCAGAGGCAGCAGAGAGGAGGAAGCAGGCTCCCCACCGAGCAGAGAGCCGGATGCGGGGCTCGATCCCAGGACCCCGAGATCACGACCCGAGCCGAAGGCAGAGGCTTAACCCACTGAGCCACCCAGGCGCCCCCCCCAGAAAGAACTTCTAACTGGATCTGTGGGGCAGCAGCACTTGCAGCCCCCGTGGCTGACCAGAGCAACCCTCCCTCCCCACTCCCAGCGGAGCTCTGGGTGTGCGCCAGGTGGGGGGGCACCAACCCAATACAAGCAGGTGGGAGCAGAGTACACCCTGAATCAGGACCAGGCACATGGAGAGCTCAGGAGGTGCCAAGATGGGCATCCGGGTCCTTGAGAAGGGGACAGAGGGCTGAAAACACAACCCTGGGAAAACCGATGCCAGGCTATATACCGAGAGAAACACGAGAAAACACACAGACTCACTAGGAAAAGCTAAAACAAAGCTGTGAGGTCCCTTTAGGGGCCTGGTGGGATGTGGAACTAGGAGGGCTGCTGGGGTTTCGTGGAGGACAACACCAGCCGCAGCCTGTCTCCAACACCCACCGACATCCGTCTCCCGAGTGCCACGATTTCTAACTACTCACTCTTCACACAACCCCACAGATCCCGTCTCCTCCAAAGGCCCAGTTTCAACATCAAGAACACTCAAGTGCCTGCTTTCTTTACCGAGTGAGGCCCCCCTCCCCGCGCAGAGGCAGCACCGCGCCACCTACGGGCCAGAAGCTCCCGCTGCAAGCACCCCGTGTTCCACGCCGCCCCCCCCCAACATCGCAGTGTGAGTCACAGCCCACGGACGGCTGCCCCCAAGCCCTGACGCCAGCACGAAGGGAATGACCCTGACCAGCAGTGCCCCGACAGTGCTCAGACACGGCTTCCACAGAATCCAACAATGTCCCACTTGACAGGCCGCTCTGCCGTACTATCACAAGAAACTCATTAACATTAAGAAGGCAAATTACTATTCTGGTCTCCAAAAGGTCTCCAGGAGACCGTTCAACAGCGTAGTGCCGCTTACTCTGGCGGAGAATGCAGAGCCACTAACTACTTGAATAGGAAGTAAACGACGCGAGAAAATCTATTCCCCTTCCATGTTTACATCTGCATAAAAGTTTAAAAATAAACTTTCACATAAAAATAAATAAAATTCCATATAATCAACCTTAAATAAAAGCTTTCAGCATTAAATACAGGTAAGGGAGCAACTTGTTTTTAATGGGTCTCTCATGTAAAATAAACAGCACATTCCAGAACAAGAAGGAATATAACCCAGAACAACATGCAGGAAGCCCAGTGACACAAGTCTCAGGATAACCGACGTTCAAACGGCACGTTCGGCTTTAACTGAGCGCTGGAAACGGGGAAACAAATACAATAATCCCACCCAGCAAAATCCACAGACACGGGGCACCTGGGTGGCTCAGTGGGTTAAGCCTCTGCCCTCGGCTCAGGTCGTGATCCCGGGGTCCTGGGATCGAGCCCCGCATCGGGCTCTCTGCTCAGCCGGGAGCCTGCTTCCTCCTCTCTCTCTGCCTGTCTCTCTGCCTGCTTCTGATCTCTGTCTGTCAAATAAATAAAATCTTTTAACAAAAAATAAAAGATTTTATTTATTTGATAGATAATATGGATAGAAAATAAAACCTTTTTTAACAAAAAATAAAATATAAGATTTTATTTATTTAACAGACAGAGATCACAAGTAGGTAGAGAGAACGCAGAGAGAGTGGAGGAAGCAGGTTCCCTGCTGAGCAGAGAGCCCGATGCAGAGCTTGATCCCAGGACCCTGGGATCATGACTTGAGCCGAAGGCAGAGGCTTAACCCACTGAGCCACCCGGGCACCCCAACAAATAAAATCTTAAAAAATCCATAGACATTTTCACTCCTACTTGCACAAAGACTGAGAGAGCAAAGGAGGGAGAAGGTGTGAGTGTGTAAATGCAGGAAGGGACGGGGTGGAGGCTCTGCCACCGACATGTGAAAACAGGGGCTAGAACCTTCCACCAACAGTTCGGCCCCCCGTGCACCCAGAGGCTCAGAACCAGAGCATACCTGCGTCCATGCCACTAGAAATTCAGTCACAAAAACGTCACGGGAAAACCACCCCGAACACCCACACCATCCCCCCACCCTGGCCTCTGCGGAGTTCGCCCAGGCACTCCTAGCCCTCCACCCGCATGGCCATGGTCTTCTCCTGCGGAAGGGGACCAGGCACAGCAGCTAGTGTACGGGGTCGTTAGCATTACACGACACAGAAGATACAAAGCAGCCAGTGCAGGGCTGGGAGTGTAGGAGACCCCCAGGGACGTCCACTGTAACCCAGCCTGAACCCCTCAGGACGCAGCTAGAAGAGCAGCATGAAGGGAGCATGAACTGCGCCGCTCGGCCAGGCTCAAGCTGCAGAGCACTCAGGCCAAGACGAGTCCCACCCAGGGTTCCTCCGGGGTGCCAGGTGGCCTGGAGATGCCACTGGGCCTTTGTCCCCAGGGACGGGAAGCCTGGGCACAAGAGCAGCAAGGTAAGGTAAAGGCATTTCCTGCCAAAGCCACCCTGGCAAAAGCCAGGACAAAGCCACTTCCCCGCAAGCCACACTACCATGATCGAGACTGTTCTTGGGCCTGAATGTGGCTGACAGCTTCCTTGCCGCTCACCCTAACTCGCTTTCTCCACGCTGGTAAATGTGCACGGGCTTAGCCCTACAGCCCCTGAGGGCCAGCTCCTTGAGTCCCTGATGCTCTGGGCTAGAATTCCTCCCTTTCTCTTCCGATGAGGACAGGCAGGGTGTGGTCTGGTGTCCGTGACTCACAGATCATCTGACAGCACCACGACCTTACAGAGCCGTCAGGGCTGAGGCCGGGCTCCATGCGCCCGGCGCTCCTAACCCACAGCGGGAACGATGGGCAGCACCGGGACAGGAGGCACACGTACCAGCTCCACATCAGGTGGCACATTCAGCCCCACGGGGGCAATGAAAGGCTCCTCGTTTTCCTCTATGTTTTCAGCCTCATTTTTTTCTGTATAAAAAGAAAATACAAAATTTCAGAACAATGACCAGGAAGGAAGGCGGCCACCAACAGTAAGCAACAGAGGGACCGGAGCGAGTGGTGCTCCCTGGTTCTTCACCTTCGCATCATCACCTCTAGAAACACTCGCCCATCTCCTCTTCTGCCCCAGCATGTGCCCGTCAGGTGTTACCAAACCCGTCCGGATGAGGCCGCCGAGGCACTGAGCTCTCCGGGAGACCCAGCTCCAGGCATCTCCCCACAACGCGCCCTGCTTAGCGGGCACTCAGCCCGCGGTCAGTTCTCCTCGCTCCCAGCTCTGTGATCTGTGTGTGTGTTTAACTGGCACTAAGACCTCCTCTGAGTTGTTTCTGCGGGATCCCCAGGGAGACAGCACAGCACGGGTGCCCGTCCTCCAGATGGCAGGCTGATTTCACCATCGAGCTGTAAAGCCCTTAAGTGTAACTGCCAAGACTTCTCGACACACACAAACAACCTCCCGACCATCTATGACCGGACGCCTCTTCCTCATTTCCACCAATAAACAGCTCTGTCTACTGTGGGTCACACAGGACACTGCTCGTCAGAGCCTCCTGAATCAGAGGGGACCTGCACATCTTGCCATCTCTCAGGGGATCACCTACGGAAAGGACAGAGTGAAATGTATAAAAACCCAAGAGAAAACTTATCAAAGCTAACATTATAAAGGATTTCAAGGCACACTTAGGTTTTCCTGCCCCCCAAAAAACATTAAACATGAAATCTTCATCAAAATCAACATTTCCACCACATGTGGTTTCTTGATGAGATGAACAATTGTGAAGGTTTCCTATCAAATCTAATTCTTCTACGAAGCCAAGGAGGGCTTATAAGCAGGTTTCATCGTACCTAGAAACCTGGGAATTCTAGTCTGATGAGATACGGGTGGATGAACACCGTCCGTCCCATCTGTTTCTGCTTAGGCAGCCTTCTTCTCCCCTAAGAACCAGAGACATTCAGGCCTGATCGCTTCCTGCCATCAGCAGCCCCGCAGCCCAGCAGCAGGGCCCAAATGGCCCGGTGTGGCTGCAGGACGCCGGACACCCTGGTTTGCAACACGTCAAGGAGCAACTTCAAATCTCACAGTCTCCTTGAGCCTGGGCTGCTGCTCCCGGAGTAGCGGAGCCCGAATCAAGAGCTGTGTGGGACACGGAGGTTACACGGGACTGCTCTGTCCTTATACACACCTTAATTTACAGAAAAATGGCTTTAGTAGCACAGAACAAGACACAGCCGTTGCAACACTCAGATTCAAATAAATTCAAATCCCCTTTTCTCACAAAAAAGATCTTTAATAATGATAGGAAAAAACCAGGAAAACGAGAATCTGCCATGCGGGAGGAAGAGGGGGTGATGCACAGACACGAAGCTGCCGATGCCGCCGGCTCGCAGCATGAAGCTTCAAGTGTCCCCAGAATGCCAGGACAACAGAGTAACTTTGAAAATCAAGGAATATTTAGACTTGCTGATGGCACTGAAAAACCCTAAAAAACAAAAACAAAAACAACCAACTACTTTTTTTTTTTTAAATGCAACACTGAAATAGAACTTCCTTGTCAGTGGTACTGGGCACCAACCTGAATTCATGTACGTGCGGCGTTTTACTACATTAGCATAAGCGAAGCACAAAAGGCCGAGATGTAAGTTTCACATGGGCCCGACTTTCACTGGAAGAACTGATCAGCAGGGCGCCTGGGTGGCTCCATCCGCTGAGTGCTGGCTCTTCATTTTGGCTCAGGCCAGATCTCGGCTCCTGGGATCCGGCCCCGCGTTGAGCTCCGCGCTCCGAGGAATCTGCTCCAGATTCTCCTTCTCCCTGTGCCCCTCCCCCCAACTCAGGCACATGCTCTGTAGTGCTCTCTCTCAAATAAATCTATCTTCAAAAATATTTAATCAGCATATAAAGCAAAGTCCTGAGAACGACCACAGAAAGAAAAACAAATTATAAAATACTAAAGAGAACTTTATGTTAAAGAGAAAGCATACTAAAACTTCGAGGGCAAACTAAATCACACTGAAATTCTTAAATTTCAGTAATTATAAAGAAGTTTAATTGTACTGAGACAATATCCAACATGTGTAACGGGTTGGCAACCCCCTGGACGATGCCAGATGGTAAGCTCACTTCCCACCACACACGCCCTGTGGGCCAACTACTCGACTCTGTGATTGAGACACAGAGGCTGCCCAGATGCTGCGTGCACAAACCAGCGTGGCTGTGACTCCATGACACTTTGCCGACAAAACCTGCCGGCTGGGGCGATGGTGGCAGCGTGCACAGCCCTAATCGAGAACATTAAGAAATTAGTATTATGGGTTTTTCCAAAGATTGTCACTTGACCTTGCAAATGACATTTGGCTTTTATAAATTTCCATTCTTCATGTACAAAGTTATATAGTACATATTCCTTCCTTCCGATGAAAAACATTATGTGTTTAAAGCAGACGTAATGCACACAACTCGGGAACAAAACAACAGAATCTACACTATCTGGAACTCTAGCAGAGGTAAGTGTGGACAAAGGAGCGAGCGCTTACTTCCGGACCTGTAAGAACATTCCCACTGCGTCCTCACTTCTGAGGGCGTGAGATGCCGTAACAAGGCTTTAACTGATCACAGTCCCAATGACAGCTGGAAAGTCTTATCACAAGCTCCCAGGACACAGCCGCAACCACTGCCCACGACACAGAGAGCAGGAGGAGTTTGGGAAGGGCAACAAGGAAGCGCCTGTGCAAGACCGCCCTCCAACCCGTCAAGGTGACATCCGCCCATGAAGGCCACAGGAGACCCTCAGGCGGCCGCACCAGGCCGGGCAGACCACAGTGCAACACGGAGCGGTCGTAACCACTTCAGACTTGTGAGGAGGTTTGCAACTGAAGGAGAAACCAATTAAGTCCCAAATAACCGAGTGTTAGCCCTAAAACGAAAGCCCTATTCGATGTGATTCCAGTTCATTTTTTTAAACATTCAAATAAAGTTAAACATTTGAAAAGTTAAAGTTCTCCTTCCCTTTAATGTTTTTATCTCTTTAGTTTAAGCTCCACACCCAATGTGGAGCTGGAACTCTTGGCCCTGAGATCAAGAGTCACGTGCTCTACGGACCAGCCAGCCGGTGCCCCACACAGTTCTCCTTCCCCTTAAACAGAGTGTCCTGCACACAGTGACCCAGCCTTGCAGTTTCCGGCTCACGGTGTCATTACCGATGTTAGCGTGATTGTTGGAAAGGCTGTGACAATGGTGCTCTCAGAGCTTACCAAAGCGGCAGGGTACCTGTCCCTGTGCTCACAGTCCAGCTACTTTGGGGTACTCTTTTTTTTATATCCAAAGTTCCTAGGGTTAAAGCGGAAGAGCAGGATTTTAAAGTCTCCCACTGCCCATCACTATGTGCACCACCACACAGGCGCCTGCTGCGGGTCCTACCAAGTCCAACTAGGGGGAGGGGCCTCCTGCTCTTCCCTGCTGAGCAGCAAATGACTCCACAGCCACCCTTCTGCTGAGCCTGGTCATCACTTCAGTTGTGGAGGGAACGGGAACGTGGTTCACAGGAGGGTAGTTAACACCTACTCTCTCAACGCCCCGAAGGCAAATCACCGGGTATCATGAGTTAAGGAACAAAGACTCCAGAGAAAGTAATTTCCAGTTACTGGATCCAAGAGAAATCTGCGAAAGGCAACTAGGTCTAACGCAGACACGAGCCTGCATTCAGGGTCCACCTCCAAGAACACTTAATTTTCCGGCTTCTGGCTCTGTTCTACCCTGAGAAGGAGTCTGTTAAGGCTGCCTGCGTCGCCGTGAGGTTACCATTACTCAGCGGCCGCACCTGTACCTTGAAGACTCCCACTGCCTAAGCCACAGCCGCCCAACACTACGTCACCCGGCGCAGTGTTCTCCCCTCACCTCTCTGTTTAGAAGGTTCCTCCTCCTCTGTGGGCTCTGACGGGTCATAGTAGTCACTACCGTACGTGAAGCCCACCGCGTTATAGCTCCCATCCTCTGCCAGGGCTTCACTCAATCGCTTGTATTCTTCCTCTTGAATAAAAATGAGAATTTTATTAACAAAAATGGAAACTTACTGAGAAAAATTTTTACATATTTCTAAAGTTGTGGCTATCAGTAAAGCATACCACACACTTTTTTCAGCCTCTTTTGGAGGCAAAAATGTTTTTACAAATTCACACCTCACATCTATTATGTACTTTTGCCAGTACATGTTTACCACAGATAGCAGAATACACGTCTTTTGAGGAAAATTTCTTCCTGCTGAGAAATTTGGGGATTAAGAACTGTATTAAAGATTGTTAAGGCAAAGACAAGAACATCAATTTTAGTTTATACGATACTGTTAAAGAAGAACAGTTAAAGAGTTTGGTTTTTGTTTTTTCAAATCCCAGTCTGCCCTCAAAAGCTGGGAAAATTCTTTGTGGCTCTCTATATATAAACTATCCTGAGGTCCTCTCAGAACGCAAAGACTCCTGTTTTTCCAATCCACTGGGTACTGTCAAGATAATATCAGAAAGAGTGAGTATAAAAAAATGAATGGGAGTAAATTTTAAATACTTAAAAAATTTTAAAAAGTTTGTTGCTTAAGTAAGTTTTTCTTGAGCAGTACCTTGCCTTGCCTCCTCCTCAAGCAAGTCCGTATGCAAGGCTAAATACCTCTCTTCATCACACAGGGCATCTATTCGTGCCTCCTCTTCAGAGAGCTGGTAATCGCGGTTCCACGTGGAATACTCAGCATCGTACTCAGAAAGGTCATGCAGGTGACCGCGCCCATCATATCTGTAATATGAACACGCTGGTCACTGGAAAGAAGTTAACGTCTAGGTTGGTTGGTGTGTGATGTTTCACATATATACTTACCGATTAAAACAAAGAAATAAAAATATTAAAACAAACATAAAAAAATCTTCTCCGATTTATATTTAATTTGGCTAGTCACATCTCACCTACTTTTAAAACTCAAGTTATCTTAACAAAGTCTAAATTCCTTTGTATAATACGATAAGGCTTATAATTAAAGGTAAACAATCCTTTAATAGCATAAATGGTGCCCACTTCACTGGCAGCGCTTACCGTTTATGGTTTGGTCAACCATTCAATGCCATTTGCAAAAAAATAAAAAATAAAATTTTTTTTTTCTGAGAAGTCAAATATCATAGCTTACATTCACACAAACCGAATACATAAATACCTATCCGTAAGAACCCAACGGTCGAAATTTCCTCGCTTCTTTCTGCTAGTCCCGAACTCTCAGGAGAGATCTTCACCAAAGAAACTTGCGTCCATTGGAGGTAAAATCTTGGCTAGGCTCGCCCCCTAGCCACTTGGCTGAGGAAATAAGTGCTGGGTTACGTGATAGAGAGACACACATACATAGGAACAGTGACATATACGTGCAGTTTAAGGAGGTTCACTGGAAACAGAGCAAAACTATTAGCAGGTGCAGTATAAGTATCTTCTTCTAAACTTTACACCCCCAGGGAATCACATACGTTAAGACACATCCATGTTTATGTGCATGGACCAATAGGCACTGTAGCCAAATTAGAAATAAGAAGGGCACTTTTTATTATGTTTTTAACATGAAGATTCAGGGAAGCTGCTGTTGATGTGCAATATCAGATAATAAACGAGTGAGTTAGAAACACTCAGATTTAGGCTTGCAAAAACAAACATAGAGAGACAAACAAAAGTCTGCCTGATTTTTTTAATGCTGACTTTTGTAATGCGGACCAAAAAGTATTAAAAAAAAAAAGACATTTACAAGAAAAAAGGCCAAAATTCCAGAGTAGCCAACTTATTGCACTTTATTAAATTTCAAAATTATTTTTAGTTTGCTGTAAACCTCCTTAACTTACAAATGTAGATCATTATTTGAAAATATTATACATGTACATGTGTAGCGTTTGCTCCCCATTAGTTTTGGAAGACCTCACTCCAATCATGTACAGAATGATACGGAAAACTGCATAAGGAGCTCAGACTTCATGGCTTACCAAGCTTTAATAATAAATATCACAAGTAACACTTTGTAACACTTTGGAAAAGCAAGCTGCCTGACAACTCAGGCAACACTGATCACAGAAACTACTGTTTAAAGGCACAGCATGTTTGAGCAGAGCATGGAGCATCAGGTCCATACCTGCTCCGGCAACCCTCCCTTCCAGAGTCACTGTTGTCTAGATCTAACTCCAAACGGCAATGTCAGGGATGGAAAAAGGCCTATTTGGTCATGAATGTGTCCATTCTGGCCAGCTCACAGGTCATCCCTACAGTCATGTCCCAGGGCTTTGCAGAATCCAGCTTTAATCAAACGACGGGCTTCCTTCACTCGGAGACACTATTCCACAGTTAAATGGCTGGTCATCGTTAGCTTTTCAGTCCGGGCCCCAGGCGTAGAGTTGCCAAACCGGCAAAAAACCAAACCAACACACCAAAACTCCAAGGAGGAGAAGGAAAGTGAAGTGGGACTGAAAATATGGGTGGGGGTGGGGCGGGGAGCAAACAGCCTACACCATGTAATGCCGTCCTTTTCAAACCAAACATCTTTAGAAATCCCCAGTCCCGGGATCCCTCTGCCCAAAGTGGCTAAACATCCTCCAGGGCGATTACCTAAAGCAGGTTTGATTTGAAAAGAAACACGTCTGCATCCCAGTTCCACCCTTCGGTTTTAAGAGACCGTGAAACCAGCCCTAAGAACACTATGTCTAACAGCAAAGCCAGGGCCTGCCCCAAGTCCACCGGCTTCCAAATGACTGGCACCCTCACCCTCGGTCTGAACCAAGTCAGCTCCGCCAGACTGTCCCAGAGTGGGGAGGAGGGGGCTGGCGGAGTCAAGTGTCATGCCGGCGCTCCACAAGGAGGGCGCAGGCGGCACACGAGGTTCAAGGCTAACTCTCGGGATCCCAAAGGTTTTCTAACCGCGCGGCCTCCGCGTGCGCATTTCGGGGTTGCCCTGCCACCACACGGAGCTGTGGGCGCGCCGCGAGGAGGGAGGCAGCGCACTACCCCCCACGAGAACGCCGATCGGGAGAGGCCAGCGCACGGGCCGCTTCCACCGCGCGGGAGTGGCCAACCGGAACCAGCGACTGGGGTGAGGGGTCGCGAGGGGCTGCGGGAGCAGAGACGGTCCCTCCGGCGACACACGCGGCGCGCAACTCCAGCCAGTGTCTTAGGGCAGGTTTCACCGTCCCCCTCCCTCCAAAACCAGGGGGACGTAAGGACAGAGGAGGGGGTCCCCCAGATCCCCGCTGGCTCCACAAAACCCCTTTTTAGTCCTGGCCATCAAGTCAACATCAGACGAAATCAAGCGGGCGAGGGAAGGGGAGGACCGGCGGGTGGGGGGAGGAACCGACCTGTCGATGAGGATCTTGTGGTCCCCCATCCAGGGGATGAGGTGCTGTCCCTGCTCCTGGGCCAGCGCCCGCTCGTCATCCCGGAACAGCTTGCAGGCATAGCCGAAGACCAGCAGCTCCACTCGGTTCCCCCCACCGCCGGCACCGCCGGGTCCGGCCTCCTCCTTCGCGCCGCTTTTCCTCTCGGTTTTGGCACGGCCTCCGCTCGCGCCGTACATGACAGCGTCCCCGGCGTCCAGGCTGGTCCTCTTCTGCGCCGCGCGGATGTCCCCAATGCCTCCACCTGGCCTACCCTCTCAGTCAAAAGCGCCGCATCCCGGCCCCAAACTCGACACCGCCGCCATAGCGGGCAACAAAATGGAGGAAGCGCAACTTCCGGCGAGGGGCAGCCCTACTTCCGGCGAGCAGATTCCGCAGATTCGCTACTCCTTGGAGCCGTTCGAGTCGCCAGAAAGTATTTTGGTTCGAACCTTTTGCCTTCGGAGGCGTCGCCACGGTAGGAGCTGATGTGATCAAAGGATAGCGCGTGCGTAGTGTTCGTTTTCTCAGGCAGTTGTCCAGAGCAGTGGCGAAAGCGCGCCGCTGGATTGCGCGCTACCTGCACTGGGCCTGCCGGGCGCTGGGCGTAAGGAGGGCGGGGGCTGCGCAGGCCGAGTGCGCGGCTCTTTGGGGCGGCCCCTCCCTGCGCCGGGGCGAGGTCGCTTGGTACCTGTTGCTGGGGCATGGTTTGGGTTCGAGGACTGGGGTTCAGGGGCTGGGCCCTTGGGGACCGGGGGATTCTGGGAATGGGAAGCTCTTGGGGCGGAGGGCTGGGGGCCCCGGGGGCCGAGGGGCAGGGAGCTCGGGGAGCGCTGGGGCTGGGGGACCGTGGAGCTCTGAAGCTGGGGGCTGGGGGGGCCCGGGAAGCTCTGAGGCTAGGGGGTGCGGGGGGGGGGGGGGGGGAGTGGGAAGCTCTGAGGCTGGGGGCGGGGGGGCCGGGGGGTTGGGGGCCAGGCCCTGCCCTATCCAGGGCAGTCGCTTCAGGTTTCTGAGGCCGTGGTAACTTCTGGGTCCTGGGGATCAGGACCCTTATCCCGACCATCTGGGAATGTTTCCGTAGCAGAAACCGAAGGGCTTCGCAAGCCGCGAAGGCCCTCCCAGTAAGCCGGCTTCAGGGTCCGGGGACTTCTGTGGGAAAAAAGTAATGGAGGTTGGTGCAGAGGGCCTGGTTCTGGGAGACCAGCCAGCCACCTGGATGTGGAGTGACTGCTACTGGAGTTCGTTCCTCCTGGGCCTCGGTTTTCCCACCTGTGTGTTCTGAAGGAGAGTGGCACCTTCCAGTGCAGTCTAGAGCTTCAGGGCAGACTGCCCAGTGGCTGGAGTGCAGAAGCACTTCTTGGGGCCCCAAGCTCTCTCCCAGCCGTGCCTGAACTGTCGGTGAAGTAGATGTTCTCTCCGCCAGCCCACATCTCTTGTCGGTGAAATACAGCTCTTTGTGCTAATAAGGTTGAGATAAGCTAATGCATATAAACAGTAATAGGGTTTTAAAAATTGAGCCACGAGCAGTTTCTACCTTAGGGCCTTTGCTCTTGTGATTTCTTTGGCTGCGTCACTCTTCTGGCTATTTCTGGGCCAGGCTTCCCATCCAGGTCCCAACTCTGTCCTTTTTTCAGCCTGGCTGTAGGTGTGCACACTAAGTAGAATTTCCTGCTCTGGTCCGCCCTTCTTGGGGCTGATCTGCCCTCAGAGCACCAACCACCACCCCACCTCACATTACATCCTACATATAGCTCCCCCCAGTATTCGCTTCGGGAGAGCAGGGGTCTTGTCTTGTGGATTCTCCTGAGCATCCCCAGTTCCTGGGCTAGCGCCTGGCACACAGTTGGCCAAGCATGGATTTCTGTCTGTAGAATGAACATGACGGAGCCATGGTCCTATCTGGCTCTACAAGGCTGCCTTGCTACCACCGAGGGGTAGCACCATAGCTTTCTCAGTTGCTCGGTAAGTCCCACCTGATGCTCTAGGTGCCTGCAGGTCTGGTGGGATTCTGGGTCTGCTTCGAGCTTTTCCTGGGGTTCAGGGAGCTGGGTAAGGCCCAAAGCTCCCAGCCAAACTCCTCTGGTCCTTTGACCTGTAGGGGATTCTGGAAGCCTTCAGACCCTGTGCAGATGGCTATTTCAGCCTGGCATGGGATTTTGAAGACCTGGGTTGCACTCCTAACCCTGATTTCAGTTCCACTGGAACTTTGAATTCTGTTCTTTCTGAGCCTCTCTTCTCTGTAAAGAGGGGACAGGACAGGACTCTGTTCTTCGGAAAGCTGCTGGAGGTCTTAGCGCTGATAGCTGAGGATGTCCATTCTGCCCCAACTGTGTTTTCAAACAAAAGCGCTGAAGCATGTGTGTGTTGGGGGAAGTAGGGGGTTAGGTGTTGAAGTGGTTCCGTGTTTGAACTGTGGGCTGCCGTCCGTCGCTGCCTATGAAGTCCGTTTCCAGGCTCATAACCAGCGTGAAAATGAGGAAAAAGTCTCTACGTTGGTTCTCTGCCTTTCCAAGTGAATCTTAGAATTAGCTTGTCCAGTTCTTCCCAGAAGCCTCCACCTGTTGCTGCAGGGATTGCCCGGGGAGGGCTGACACCTTGATGTTTGCTCCTGCATCTGTTGAAAATTCTGTCAGAGTTTACCCCGCAAACTCATGATCCCTTTTGAGTCCCCCTTGCAAATAGTGTGTTGCAGAGAAGATGGTCTTTAAACACTGAGTGTGTGTTTGGCTGCCTTGTCCAGCTTCATTATTTCTTGTTCTTTGTCTGTAGCTTGGTTTGGATTCCTGACCTGGACAATCATATGGTCTGTGACTGATGCCCACTTTGCTTCTTCCCAGTCCCTCCCTCTCTTTCCCATCCAGTCGTTCTTCCATTCTCTCTCTCTCCCCCTTCGTAGCATGAGCGCCTCTGCTCTGACGGAGGACACGTGGGTGTCGTGCACATGCTCCCTTGTTCCTGGTCTCAGTGTGAAGGTTACCAGCTCCACTATTGGGTGTGGCTCGGGGTGGGGGTTCTTAGAGACCACCCTTTTTTAAAATTTTTTATTTTTTTTTAAGATTTTTTAAAATTTATCCATTTGACAGAGATCGCAAGTAGGCAGAGAGGCAGGCAGAGAGAGAGAGGGGGAAGCAGGCTCCCCGCTGAGCAGAGAGCCCAACGCAGGGCCCGATCCCAGGACCCCGAGACCATGACCCAGGCCGAAGGCAGAGGCTTTAACCCACTGAGCCACCCAGGCGCCCCACATTGATTTTCTAATGTTAAAGTAACCCTGAGTTTTTTAGATCATCTCAACTTGGTCATGATATTTTGTTCTATATATACATTGCTGGGTTGGCAATGTATATGATTGGCCGCGTTTTGTTCAGGACTTTTTGTTGTTGAGAGCGGAGAAGACCTACAGTTAACAGAAGTGCAGAATATGGAAGGAGCTTGTACGAATCAGTAAGAAAATTAATTAAAAAATGGGTGAGGGGGACCTGGGTGGCTCAGTCTGTTAAGTGTCCGAGTCTTGGTTTCAGCTCAGGTCATGATTTCAGGGTCGTGAGATGAGCCCTGCACTGGGCTCCACGCTGGGCGGGGCATCTCCTTGAGATGCTCTCTCTCCCTTGGCCTCACACGTGCGTGCAGTGGTTCTCTGAATAATAATAATAACGGTGAAAGATTAACAGGCTTTTTTAAAAAGGACACGTAAATGACAATAAACACATGGAACGGAGCTTAATCTCTGTTAGGGAAATGCAAATGGGATGCCCTTTGGACCCCAGAAATGTAAGCCCCAACATGAGTCAGAGTGCGTAAGGACGGGGTGGGGGGGGGCAATGCACACCTTCACCAGCCCCTTGCCGCTGTAAGTTGGTAAAACCTCTATGTGGTTTATTCAATTTTTATTCTGTTTATTTGTTTCTTTAGTTTGTTTATTGCTACAGCCACGGCAGGAGACCTGGACACATGTTTCTGGTGCCGTTGGTTGAGCGGCCACACACTGGGAGGAGCCCATGTCCGTCAGGAGTAGAGGGATGAATAAATTGCGGGACGTTGAGATACACGATGGGATATAACGCGGTGAGATGGGCCGCGGCTGTCGGCAAGAACGTCGATGGGCCCTGCAAACAATTTTGAGCGAAGGAGGCAAGATAGAAAAGTGCAGACAGTGTTTGGGTTCCTGCACGACTCCACGCCTAAAAGGCAAACAGACGGAATCCCCCTGTAGTGTTTAGGGGTGCGTATGTGGCTGGTGAGGTTTTAACCAGGTGTTAAAGCGGTATTACAGGTGACGGGGGAGGGGGAGGCAGACGGTCACCCTAGGATGCCCGTTTGCACGGCCCAGCTGAGGGCTCACTGTGTGGGTGATCAAAACTGTCAAGTGCCGTTTTCTCTAATGCCTTTAAGAGGGAAAAAGGACATCCCGGCTGTGAGTTGTTACTACTTTCTGATATTTAATCTCAGCTGCACCCACACACACACGACCCTGCCTCTGACGGGGGCTTGCTGTAAACATCTGGGAGCTGCCTGTGTTCTCTGGAAGGCGCCTTCCTGTTCTGTGATGGGGCGTTGTTGCTCGTTCCCACAGGGGAGTGCGCGTCGGGGAAGGCACCCGGCGTCTTACAGGGAGGGTGGGTGCTAGGCAAGACGGCAGCCCCTTCCCTCGCTGCAGAGGTTCCTCATCTGTGGGACTAAGAACCTAGTGGGGCGGGGTCCCCCCCCCCCGCATGCTAACTAGTCACGGCTGGTCTAGGGGAGGCAGAGGGAATGCTGGTCCTAAGATCACCCACGGTGGCAGGCAGAGGTCAGAAGTCAACAGTCATAGGAAATGGGTCCGTATCTCTAGATTTCCATGTCAGTCCATTGTCTTGCATTTATGTGCTTTTCGGCTGAATGGGATCTGACCTTTATACACGCGGAAGGGTTCCTGTGAAGACGGCAGTAAGGCAGAGTGATAGGCCCTGGGTCCCAGTTTGGGTTCAGGGTGATGAAAAGCGAACCAGTCATGCCATCTCGCCTGCCTACCTACTGTGTGTCGGAAAACATGGATTTGTATCCCAAGGGCAACAAAAATTCATGACTCCCTGTTGGGTGGGAATTTTGTTCCGTGACAAATGACACGGCGGCCTCCAGGAGCCGGATGGAGCAGAGAGCTGTTTCTAGCGAGGCACTTTGTCTCCTTGAATAAAAGGAAGATTCTCTTGCTAACAAAGAATGGGTATTGGGAGGCCCAGCCAGCCCCAGCAGCTGCTTTTTACATTATTCCCACTCAATGTGTAATCAAGTGGGAGGGGGAAGCCACATAAACATGTAATTACTGCAAAGGGGCGTCCGGTCTGTGAATCTGCAAGTGCTCGGTTGGAAATCGAGCTCGTGTTACCGAGTGCTTCGTCAACCAGGTTTCAGGCTGGAAAACAGAGGTGGTTCCACGGAGGGAAGTTAGTGAGCAAATAGTAAAGTCCCCGGGAGAGCTGCAAACAGCTGGGCCGGGCAGCCCCGAGCCCCCGCCATGCTCTGAGGGAGCAACAGGTCAGCAGTGACCCCACCGGAGCCCAGACGGGGCCCCTGCGGGGCTGGAGGCGGGCACTGAGGAAGAAACCGTTCCTGATGATGGAGAAAGCCCACGGCCTGACCCCTCCTCCTGCCCTCCGAGAGCCACACGGTGCCACCATTGGCTGGAGCCAGGCAGAAACCGGGGCTGAGCCCTTGGTGACACTGGGCTCAAGGCAGTGGTTGATGAGAGGACGGGTGGCTGCCTCAGCCCGGAGCACCTGTGTCACCCACTCAGTCCCCACAAGGCCGTGCTACAATGAAGGCAATGGGCCTTGGGGGGAGTCGTGTGTGCTAAGCCTCATGTCCCCAAACCAGGACAATGACAGTGTCAGATCTCCCAGAAATGGACTCTTCAGCCGGTCCGTCAGGACCTGCCTGGTCAGCGCTGATTGGGTCCCGTTAGACCCCTGCCTTCCCCCGAAGGGAACTAACGTCACCATTACCAGCCCGCTTTTATTTTTGTTTATTTTTATTTTTTAAAAAAATTTATTTTGGAGAGAGTGAGAGGATGAGTGGGAAGGAAAGAGGCAGAGAATACCAAGCCGACTCAGCCTGGGGCATAGAGCCCTATGTGGGTGGGGCTCAACCCCACGACCCTGAGATTGTGACCTGAGCGGAAATTGAGAGTTGGACGCTCGCTTTACAGGCTGAGACTCCTGGGTGCCCCAAGAAACCCACTGATCTGTGTAGTATGATGGCCTTGCTCCTGCTCCCTCTGCCTGTGAAAGTGCACTCAGCTCCTCAGAGCTCCTGTCTCTGCTGGCTGGATGCCTGCCGCCTGAGTCTCGAACCCTTGAATCAAGTCAGAAAGACCTTTACGATTTGGCGAGTTGAATTTTGTTTTCTCAGAGCCTCTTCCTGAAGAAGGCGCTGTGCGGTGCTCGTGGGCCCGTCCAAGGCCGCAGACGGGCAGGGGCCTCCCGGAGCCCGTGCTCCTGCCAGCGGTGGAGGCGCCGCTCTGTGCTGGACTGCTGGATGCGAGGAGCGCATGGCCCTGTCGCTGAGAGGCTCAGAGCTGGGAGCGCACATCTGAAACGCCTGGGCAGCTGGGACACAGCAGAGGGAGGGTTTTCTTAGGACACTTGCTCCTTCTGTCTCTGTCCGCCCACCTCTGCCATCGTGTCCACAATAGCAGGTGTCTCGGTTGCCATGTGACCCAGGATCGCCTCCAAGCCGGTGTGTTTTTGTTTTTAAGATTTTTTTTTATTTGACAGAAACAGTGAGAGAGGGAACACAAGCAGGGGAAGTGGGAAAGGGAGAAGCAGACTTCCCAACAGGTAGGGAGCCCAATGTGGAGCTCGATCCCAGGACCCTGGAATCATGACCCAAGCCGAAGGCAGACGCTTAACCAACGGAGCCACCCAGGTGCCCCTCAAGCCGGTGCTGTAACTGCTGAGTCTGAAGATAAAGCTGGGTCGTGCCGAAGACGGTAGCTTGAGCGTCGGCCGGGGACGTTTTATGGTAAAGACAAAGGACAGATCATATGCTCTGCCTTTAGTGACCGGTTCTCTGCCTTTCCACCGTGTCGTTTCCAGAAGTTTCGAAAGCTCGGGGAGAAAAACGCACTCTTTCCAAATGAGGGCGGTCACAACACGCCCAACTCCAAACGCACAGCTCTCCCGTGCCCCAGCCCCGGCCCGTGCTGTTTGCTAGTCTCAGAAACCGCCACAAGACCCCAAATAAGCAGCCCAGTCTGATGCCCCCTGCTCTGGCCGTGTCATCCCCAATCTGTCCCTTCGGCGTGAGAGTCTCCGGGCCGTCATGGGGCAGCCCTTGGGGAAGCATCTTTGTTCCCGCTGGGGCGGACGCTCAGCTCTGACATGTGCCAGCCTCACGCGGCTCCGCCGTGTCACGCCCCAGGCTTTGGTCACCTTCATGTACCGATCGCACCGATTCACTGACGAGGTAGGAGACGGTGTATTTACTCCTCACCAAGTCCTTCCCGGTCATCTTTTCACTCACCGGTTGGCAGTATACGGGCTGGACTCGGCACCATTCCTGAACCAGCATTTCAGTTGAGCCATCAGGCCGAATTTGGGGCAGACGTTACCCCCGGCCTGGGGTGCCCCTGGGGACTTCAGAAACAGGAGCATGGTTGCCTCCGTGTGGTCCGCGCACACCTGATCGCGGCTGTCCCATGTCTTCCGTTGCCTTGAACTCTGGCCGCGTCGTTCCTTTAGACACTGAGTGCAGCAGCCCACGCACGTGCACCGTGAAGAGGCCCCAGACGGCCGAGCGGCTTTGCAGGCATGATGAAGTTGAAGGTCTAG
The DNA here is from genome assembly GCA_003697995.1 of Taxidea taxus jeffersonii. NCBI lineage: Eukaryota > Metazoa > Chordata > Mammalia > Carnivora > Mustelidae > Taxidea > Taxidea taxus. The sequence goes on from ML101840.1 coordinate 27,692, forward strand.
AGATGGGGAGCCTGGATTATCGGGCGGGGCGCTCAATGTGATCGCCAGGGTCTTTGCAAGCGGAAGGTGGCCATGGGCACATCAGGGGAGCAGACCACGGGAACATGCAAGCAGGCTGGGGCCCTGTGGTGACCTCTAGAAGGGAGCGGCAGAAAGCATTCCGCCCCCTCCAAGGCTCCCACAGAACCAGCCCTGCCCACACCCGGATTGGAACCCTTTGAAGGCTCATTTTGGACTTCCAGTCTCCAGAACTACAATATGATAAATTTTGTTGCATTAAAGCCACTGAATATGTGGTCATTCGTTACGGCAGCCTCAGGAAATCAAAGCATATGGTTGTAACCCCATATTTAGCTGTTCGAGGAACCGCCAAAGTCTTGCACAAGTGCTGTACCACGTGCATGCCTACAGCACGCGGTGTGGTCCATCCTGTCCGTTTGAGCCATTTTATAGGGTGTGAACCCCGCCCTGGTTTGGATTTGTACTTCCCTAGTGACAATGAGGTTGAGCATCTATTTTTTTAAGATTTTATTTATTTACTTGAGAGCAGTAGAGAGAGCGAGTAGGGGGAGGGGCAGGCGGAGAAGCAGACTCCCCGCTGAGCAGAGAGCAGACACGGGGATCGAGCTGGGACCCAGGGATCATGACCTGAGCAGAAGGCAGACATTTCACCGACCAAGCCCCCTGAGCATCTTTTTTTTTTTTTTTAATATTTTATTTATTTATTTGACACACACAGAGAGAGAGAGCACAGGGAGGCAGAGAGGCAGACAGAGAGAGGGAAGGAAGCAGGCTCCCTGCTGAGCAGAGAGCCCGATACGGGGCTCGATCCCAGAATCCTGAGATCATGACCTGAGCTGAAGGCAGAGGCTTAACCCACTGAGCAACCCAGGCATCTCCCCGCCCCGAGCATCTTTTCATGTATGTATTAACCATGCAGGTATATTCTCTGGTGACGTATCCCTTAAAATCTCTTAAAAATTATGGCATTTTCCCATATATCAGGATATACTGATTGGCTTCCTTCTTGAAATGAACGAGTCCCCTGTTTTATATCACAGTAGCTGAGTTTTGCTGGTCTTTATAGTGTAGACGAGTGGAATTCTACAGTATCTGGCGTCTTGTCCATGATAATGTCTGCGAGTCATTCATACCGGGTTCTTTTCCGGGGCTTCCTTCTCACTGCTGAATAACATCCGATCGTGGTAACAGCATCATTTATTTCTCTGCTGTGCTGTTTTTGGGCACGTGAGGGCTCTTACAGATAGCGCTGCCACGAGCCTGCTCACGCCGGCCCTTCGGTGTGCAGTTACACTGGCATTTGCTCATGGCAGGGCTGGACCAGGTGGTTCTGTCCTTGGGCATTTCCCAGGTGACCCTGCTTCTGACCAGGCGGCCGCCACGGTCATCCTCTAGCTGTTGTGGCACAAGTGAGTGTCGAGGTTGGAAACCTGGACCGGGATGGGGTGAGACCGAGGGTCCGCCGGTGTACAGATAGCTCGGGGTAGCTCTGCTCAGCACCACCGCGGAAAGCACGTGGCCTCAGCTGTGGCCGGGGACCATGACCACTTCCCTAGGGGGCTGGGGGGGGCTCCGCCTCTAACTGGTAGACAGGTATGACAGTACCAAGACGTTCCCGCTGTTGCCAGGTCACCCTTGCTGTCTGTCAGATGAACCTGCAAAGGACCAAATGGCAATGGTGGCCTCACAGTGCTCTCGTTCAGGGACATCCTCAGCCAAGCCCACGCTACAGCCAAACCTCTTCTCCAGATCGGGGACAGAAGCAAAGCAGTGACACGCTCTCTTCCCCCGAAACACTGAGCCCAACACTTCATGATTTGCTTCCACCAGGAGCAGATACGGTTTTGGCAACCCGGCTGTGGACCAGCTCCATGTCCTTCCGTCTTCCCGAAGCAACCTGAGTGTTTTGAGTTCTGAAAATGATCTTTTTCTCTCGATCATGGGTATTAAACTCAGGTGCTTACAGGGGCCAGACCTGATGCTCTTGAGGTCACTCGGTGCTAGAAGCGGGGGTTGGGAGCACCTCTCTCTAGAATTGAAGACCCTTGCCCCCTGCCCAGAGGCTCAGGGAGAAGCTGAAAGTCTGGTCTTTATGTGCCCCTCCCTTTTTAAGTCGGAAAAAGCAGGTCCAGTAAAGCACCTTTCCCTCAGGCCAGCATTTTGCAGTCTCTGTTCTGAATGCTTTTGAAGGGGTTGAACCTGCAGAATAACGTTTCAAAGCGGGGGCTCCAGTGGAGAGACCCCAGGGAGCACCCGAGTGCCACCGGCCCTTCTCCCTGTCCCTGGGCGTACGCTGAGAAGGGCACCCTCGCCCGGACGCACTCCCCCGGAAGAGGGGTGTCCCACCCACGGGCCAGGCCGACGTGACTGAGGACCGTTGTCCTCCCGCTGAAGAGATGGAGAGGCGGTGTGATGGCACTCAGCCAGGGCGCCTGCGGGGGCGGTGTGGGGTGGGCTGCGGCGGGAAAATCCGACTGGTGAGGGCCTGCGGGGTTCCGGTATGGGAACCAGACATGGAAGAGCAGGGTGCGGTCGGGCGTGTGAGGCCAGCGCCGGCAGGAGGCTGATTAGCAAAGAAATGCGGGCTGGGCTGGCATGGCTCTGCCTTGCTCTCTGCGGGTCCTGCCTTAGGGTCCTTAGGGTCGGCTGGACGAGTGGCGTTTTACTGGGACAAAATCCACCCAGCACTCCCTGGTCAATGTCCCCTAATGCCCGGGCTCCACCCAGAACCCCCCGGTACCCCACGCGTACAGAAGTGAGAATGAGTGGATTCGGGGATCTGACAAGCCTGAGGTGGGTCTGCAGGATTTTGTGGGCACGGACACAGGTGGGTTCTGGAATAGAGGTGTCTACTTGTAAATTCTCTCCCTGAATTGTGTGTTCAGTTGGGGATGGGTCAAAGTCCACAGAGGATTTTTTTTTTTAATCCAAAGCAATATTTAAATATTTGGAAACTTATCTCGAAGAATAGAATTACCTAGACTTTTCGGCTAGGGCTCGGGCCTGCAGACACTGTTCTGGGCCAAGGGGCGGCTGTCCCCATGGACACAGTCCTCTCCCCTCCCTCCCTTTAGCACTGCTCCTGAGGGGTCTGTGGGGGAGCCTGGGAGAGGTCAGCTGCAAGGCCTTCTGGGAGCGTGGGGCAGTGCCTGGTCACCACCGCTGGAGGCACAGGTCCGCTCCAGCCACTGTGGCAGCTCAAAGCCTCCTGGGAAGCTGAACGGGGAGTCGGGTTGGGGGCTGGTGGCAGGCAGCAGACTGCATCCCAAGCACTGACACCCCCCTTGTCCCCCCTCTTCTCATTCTGGCCTCTCAGAGGGTCCCATGCCCTCACGTGGTCCAAGGGCTTCGTGTTACCAGAGCAGACACCAGCTGCTTCTCCACCCTCCCTCCTCCCTCCTCTCTGGCTGTGGCTCCCTGTCTCTGTGCAGAGGAAGGAAATAAAAAACACAAGATCATCTGCCTGCCCAGACCCCACCTCCCGGGACCAGAGGGCAGGGGTCCTGCCAGGTCCACCCTGAGCCTCCTGAAGACAGTCCTGATGCTGTCTCCTCTCTCTCGTCTGTCTCCGTCTCTGCATCTGTGTCTCTGTCTCTGTATCTCCATCTGTGTCTCTGTGTCTCTCAGTCTTTTGTCTCTCTGTGTCTCTGTCTCTCAGTCTGTCTCTTCACTTGTGTCTCTTCCTCTCTCTCCCTTCTCCATTTCAATCTGTGTGTCTGTCTCTTTCTCTCTCTCTATCTCTTTGTGTCTCTATGTCTCTCTCTGTGTCTCTTCGTTTCTGTCTCTCCACCTGTGTTCCTCTGTCTCTGTCTCTCCCTATCTTCTCTGCCTGTCTCTGTGTCTCTTTTTGACTCTTTCTTCCCCTCTCTATTTCTGTGTCTCTGTTTCTTTCTGTCTCTGTGTCTCTGTTTCTCCTTCTCTGTCTTCTCCATATTTCTGTGTCTCTGTCTCTCTATTTTTGTCAATTTCTGTCTCTCCATGTGTTTCTGTTTCTCTCTGTCTCTATCCCTCTCTCTCTGTTTCTCTCTCTCTGTGTCTCTCTCTGTCCCTCCCTCTGTCTGTGTGTCTCTTTCTCTATCCCTCAGTCTATATCTCTCTGTCTGTCTCTGTCTCTCTGTCTCTACTGACTGGGCAACCCCAGGTATGGAGCGTCATCTGCGAAGATACCCTGCTCAAAGCCCGTCTCCATCTGCCAGGCCCTGCTCTGCGATGACCACAGTCACTACTGAGGGCCTGGCTTCGCAGTGAAATGGTGAAGTGCGAGGACCCCAGACCATGTGGCTGGCTCGCTCACCCCCGGGGCAGAGGCACCAGAACCGTGGGGTCAGCCGGGGTTGGGGGGCCTCTCTGCACAAACCTGGGCCTGGCTCCTGAGGGACAGGGCTGCTCCCGAGCCCAGGAACCAGAGCATCTAGGGGACAGGGTCAGCGTCCACTGAGGACCAGAGGGGCATTGGTCAGCTGGTAACAGGTGGGCGACTCCGTTCCTATGGGTGGTGAACAGTCCCAGGGGACTGTGACGGGAGCGATGACACTGCCTTTCACCAGGAACGATGCAAAGTCACCTGAATGAGACTGGACAGTCCTTGGAGTTGACTCCACACCCTGACTGTCTGGTGCATGAGGTGGGTAGTTTCAGTCAGGGCTTCTATGACCCAGACTCTGCCTCTGACAACTCAGGGCCCTGCTGGCACCACAGCACCCTTGTGCAGACCAGGAAAAGGCCCCTGCTCCAGGGGACACCTAGCTGCCTGGCCTGTGCACCACGGGCTCCTCCTCAGCCCCCTCGTGCTTCCTCCTGGTCATCCTGAGCAGTGCACAGCCTGCTCCACCAGCCTGGGTGGCCCTGACTCAGCCCTTGCAAAATGGGCTTGAAGCAGCTTGAAGGTTGAAAGCACTCCAGGCCTTCCTTCTAGAAATTCATCCCAGGGAAGTAATCAGGAGTGTGTGCCAAGATTTATGATCATAGCAGTGTTGTTTATAATGGTGGAAAAATTGGAGACAATCTAAATGTTTAAAAATAGGGCTCCATTAAGTAAATTATTGTGCAATATTCTCTGAGCATTCCAAGCAGGCATTACAAATAATGCCCTAACGTGCGCAAGGACGTCTGTGCAAGGACATGCATTGTGGGCTTATTTGTCAGAACAAAAGGCTGAAGTAAATGTCTGTTGTTAGGGACCCCCCTGAACTGTGGGGCGTCTGGCAGCGGGGCTCTTCTGTCTCCCCACGGCGAGGGCACTGCAGCCACAGGATGTGGGAGGATCCTCGAGATGTTTATGAAATGTCCAGAGGCGTGCTACCATCTGTAGAAGAAGACGTGCGGTTATAGATGTAGGTGTGTAAGCGCGTTCGTGCTCAGACTCACTCTGCTGAGGCCGGCAGCTCACTCTGGCTCACATCCCTGCCCTGGGTCCCCCTGGCACTCTATTTAACCATGGGACTTAATTCGGGGAGGAAGTAAACAAAACATACTCTAATATGCAAAAATAATGGGGTGAGGGCATCTTGAAGCTTGGGGATGCATCCAGCCCTGCCACGATGGCGGCGGGGGGGTGTCCCCTCTCTGACCCCACCAGATCCGCCCCACTCACCCGTTTCCTGCCCCAGCCCCGGAATTAGCTCTTCCTCCTGGAATGGTGGACACACATGCCCAGGGAGCCTCTCCTTCCTGTCCCTCGAGGGAAGCAGCACATCAGTGTTGTTAGGATCAGAGAGCCGTTGTGGGGGTGAGGCTCCATGACAATGCAGGGGGAGGATCTGTCACAGAGGACTCTGGCCCATGGATACCGCGTGCTGCACGGGCTGAAGCAGAGGTTAGATCAGTTTATGGAAGATGAAATGTGCCTTAGGTCTCACACTCTAAATTTGGAGCTGGGACCTCTCCCTCCTGGGAGTTCCCTACACGGCTGGCTTGTTTTCCCTGCCGGTCCCCTCCTGGGTCCCAGCTCCATTTCCCACCTTTCCTTTATGCCCTCTGGTCCTGTCAGCCCCCTGGGGCTGCCCTGGGGTCCTGGGAGATCCGCAGCCCCCACTCCTCCCGCAGGGGCCTCCTCTAACTGTGGGCTCCTAGGGAGAGCTGCCTCACGGCCTCTAGACACAGGGCCTAGGATGGGCCAGCTCACCATGAGGTGTGGACAACTCCACTGGCAAAAACCAGGCCTGGGTGTCACCAGCATGTCCAGAGAGGAGCTGTCTTGGAAAGGACGTAGGGCCTTTTTGTCACTGGGTCCATCTCTGGGCACAGGCAGAGGGAGACAGCTAGAGGTGTGTCTCTTCCCTGTCCCCCAATACCCTGCCTGTCCCCCCGAGATCCCCCCTTCACCCTAACGTGGCAGGTCCCTCCAAGAACACCGTCTAGTCTGTGGTCTGTCTCTCCTGAGGCAGGACAGGGCACAGCAGCGCCGCTGCCTGTCTTCCAAAACCACGTCTCTCTGCCATCCCTTGGCAGGGACTCCCGGGAGCCTGGAGGAAGCCCCCAGAGGACAGGACTTGAGAGGCAGGGGAGGAAGTGCTGCCCCTCCAGTGAGCAGGATGGAGACTCCAATAGCTTCGTTGCTCAGGGCCGGGCCCTCCTCCTGCCATCTGGGGCCAGCGCCAAGGACCGGGCCATTTTCTGCAACTGAACAGATTTTTCTGTGACATTTCCTTGATCATGTGCAAATAAATATTTCCCCAATTGGGCACATCTCAAGTCTATTTGAAGTGCGCTGGAGGTGAACGTGGCTTCCGCGCTCACCAGGCAGCAAGGACCCGGAGGGCGCGCCCGGTTCCAGGGCTCCCCTTTCCAGGAGCGAGGAGACCCCCTTCCGGATGCCGCTCTGCAAGGGCCGTGGCTCGCCGGGTTTGGTTAAACCAGAGGACCTAGGCTCCTGTTGGTGTTCTCACCCAGGACCCTCCGGCGGTCCGCGCGCCCGGCAACCAAGCCCGAGTGCGCGGGTCCCGGCTCCTCGCGGGGAAGCCCAGCACCCGGCACGGCCAACTCGAGCAGGCGTACATCCGCCTGCAGGGAGGGCGCGGGACCCCAGTCCCCGCAGCGCGTCGCGAGGTCGTCACCGCCCTTCCCCCCGGGGGCCGCCGAGGCCCAGGGTTCCGCTCTTGTCAGCACGAGCAGGACCGGGGAGGTGGCAAAGGACCCTCCCAGGGAAAACCCTGCCACCCACTTCAGGACAGAAACTCGTCACCTACAGCCCGGTCCAGAGCTTGGCCCGGGGCGTGGGGTGGGGGAGGGGCAGGCCGCCCCGACGGGGGGCGGGGCCGGGGCGGGGCGTGCGGGGAGCCGCGCCCACACGGACCGGGCTCCACCCAACGCGGGGGGCTAAGCCCGGCTGGAGCGAGGAGCGCTGCCTTCCTGAGGGTGGCGGTCAGCGCTTGCGGGACAGCCCGGCTGGCGCCCCGTGGGCGTGTGAAGGGCATTTTTTGCGCAGAAGGAGGGAATCTACGTGCTGCAGCCGGCCCGCCGTGCGCCATCAGGAAGCTTCCCCTCTCTCCCTCTCATCACCTGTGGGCCTCAGCCTCAGGCCCCGCACGGGTCCCCCGACAGCGCAAGGTCCCCTCCCGCCGTGACCTCACCAGCCCTGCAGGCCCTCCAACCTCACATGCTGTCCAGAAAGACCCCCGACTCGTCCAATAGCTCCTGCCACTGCCCGAATAGGACTCTGGTCTGCATCAGGTTGCATGCCCAAACACCAAATAACGCAGTGGCGGGGGATGCTGGGCATTGTTGGTAACCCAGGTCACAGCATTCACGTGTAGGAAAAGGCAAGGGTCCTATATACACCAGAGCGACCGGCAGCAGAAAGGGTCAGCCCCCATCACTGCAAGGGATAGATAGGGAAGGGAAAACCTCGGGGGGCCAACTGTGGAGAGTGACCTTTACTGAAGGCCGTCTGGGGCTCAGTGTCCGCGGCTGCACCCCCTCCCTGCACCAGCTCTCTGGCTCCTCGGACTCCCGCCGGCCCTGTCTAGTGAGCCCCGGCACTGCATCCATCAAGGGCAGGCCCTGGGAGAAGGCAGAGAGCCCTGGTTTATGTGGGACCCAAGTGACACAGGAAGGCTTTCTGTGCAGGGAGACTCCGGGGTGGGGGAGATTCCTGATGGAGGTTCTGTTTGTCCCATCACTTGGGCCCAAACCCCTGCGGTGGCAGTCGAGGCCAGCCCTCCTTTTCCTGCCCTGGGCCTGCTGCCATTTCCTGCCCCAGGATGAGGCTGCAGCTGGTTCCCGTGTGACCCTGAGCCTGCAGACAGCAAGCAGACGGGGGCTCCGCCCACACCCCCGGGCGGCCTCGTGCCCACATCACCAGCTGCGGCCCAGAGTCTGTGCCTGTGAACTGGGAGCGCAGAGGAAAAGCCAGGATCCCTGCTGGAACCGGAGCTCCCTACAGGCCGGGGCTCCAGGAGAGGTGGCTGGGCCCTGGCTCTGGGGCAGGAGGAGGGGAAGGGCAAGGCTCAGAGCTCAGCGGCCCTGGGACCTGGAGCAATGAGGCCACCTCCGGGCTCTCAGTTTACCCAACCTGTGCCATGTACACAGGTCTCAGGCTGGCAGTGCTGACGACACGGGTAGAGTGGGTGGAGGCAGCATGGACACATGGGCGTGCTCCCTGGGTAGTGGTGTTCATCTGCCCTTACCTCCAGAATCTCACCCCTCCTGCCCCCCCCTTCCTGCTTTGTGGTGGCTCAGCATTGGTTTCTCCGGTTTGGATCCTAAGATCATTCCAGAACTCCCGAGGTTCCCACTCCAGTCATCTGGTCAACCCAGATCAGGCCTGCAGTGCTCACCCGCGCTGGGCTTTGCACACCCTAAGTGGAGAGAGCCACACTTGGCTTGTCCCTGACACATGTTTACTGAGTGTGCGCTATGTGCCAAGACCGCTGGAGTAGAGGGCACACGCCAGTGAGGACACAGGTCAGCCCCACCCAGCAATGTGCCCAGCATCGGGTCACACCCAAACTGCCCCTGCAGCGTTGTGAGTCCTGGGGTCAGAGAGGGTACCCACTAGCCCCATCTCCCCTCTGCACCCACTGGGGCATGGGGGAGGGACCTGCCTCCTAGAGCTGGAATAGGAGGGCCGGAAGACACTCACAGCTGGGGGCCAGCTTCATTCTGGAGCCCTGCCTTTGGATCTGTGGGTTTGCGTCACAGAGCAAGAGGGTTCTTAGAGGGTGTGGGATCATCCAGCTGGGCTCTCCAGCCTGGCAGGAATGTGTCTGTGGCCACGCTCTGAGGTTCACAGCTCACCCTGAGTCCCTGTGGGGTGATGGGTGCCAATATGTCTCCCTGGAGCCCTCAAGTCCCCCCAAAGGGCACAGATCAGGTCCGTGACATTGCCACACCTGTGGGCCCGAGCACTCTGGTCCAGGCTTGACGCCCCTCCGTGGCCCCTTCTCTCTGGCATTCCCCAGCAGACCCCAGAGCCTACACCTGCTTTGGCCCAGAGGGCCGGGCTGCACAGGTCTGGGACCTGCGTCCCAGAGGGGCCTGTCATGGGTCAGAGCCATGGCACAGGTGAGGCCTCACTCTCGTGTCATTCTATCTTGCCTTTGGGTGGAATCCGGCCATGGACAGTGTGCATATGTGCGCGTGAGTGTGTGCGTGTGTGTGTGTGTACCCGGCGCTGAGTGAGAACAACCCCGTTTGAGTGCTGCTGTTGATCTTGCTGGACCCGGGACTGAGGACAGGTGGACAGACAGACAACACGTCCACTTAAGGGTCTCTAGAACCCATGTGTTTGTAGAAGCACTATTCTCGGCCAAATAAGCCAACAACCTCGTAGGGGAGATGACAGTGCGGTGCAAGTGACTCGCGTACAGCAGCGAGCGCTCAGAAGCACAACTTGCACGTGGTGAGTCCATCCCAGAAGGCCTCAGGCCGCGGGGTCATCACAAAAGTGGGCAACACACCGTCCATGACAGACTGTGTGTCTAGGAAGGGGGCCGGGGCTAAAGCACAAATAAGCCAACGGGAGAGAGGCATGCACTGAAGACCCCGACCTGTGGGTGGGTGTGCTGAACCCCAGGCCCGTGTGGAGCCCTGGTCTGGGGCTGTGTGAGTGTAATCCGCGCCACGGCTCTGGGTGCCTCTGTCCCGGCCGCTGCCCGCCGCCCCAGAGGCCACAGTGACCACACAGGGGAGGCCGGAGCTCAGGGCCTGTGCTCCTTGCCCATCCCACGCACGATTTCGCCCACTTTGCTTTGTTGTGACCCATCCTGGACCATCAGGCCCCAGCGTACAATGTGGCTTTAGACTCTGACTCTCCAGGAGACTCCTTTCCTAAATTAAGCTGAATTCCTGAATGCCGCCTGTGCCATGGAGACATGTGTGGGGGTTGCTAAAGCTCTGTTCCCATGGAGCTGGTGCCCAGCAACCGAATGCGAGGTGCGCCCGGAGGGGTGTCAGCAGAGCTGGACCCTGGCTACATTTGTCCCAGATCTCCTCTCCGCCTGCACCCAGGGCCTGGGGCCAGGTGCCCACGGCAGGGCCACACCCTACTCGCTCCCTCCCCCAGGATGTGGGAGCTCACATCTGTGTCTGTCGCCACGGGGATCTGCTCGCGCCCCTTGTCACCCCACAGAGGGCGTCTAGGGTGGCCACAGAAAGTAAAGGAGACCTCATCTTCTTCCTGCACCCGCCTTCCATAGCTTCTGTGCTCCGAGGCACTGCCCCTGCCCCTGCTTTCTCCTCGTCCAGGAAGGACGGGAAGCATGGTTTGGCTCTTCCCCAGCCAGCACCACGGGGAAGGGCAGGTGATGCTGGTCTAGAAAGTGCTGGAGTCTAAGCTCCCGCCCAGCTTCCTGCATCTGGTTGGTGAGAATGTCCATTACCCTTCACCTCCTCAGAGACTTGCTCCCCAGAGGATGGGGTGGGGCCCAGCTGGGACAGAGGGACAGGGCCCCTGCCATCCCTACACCATCCCAGGCACTGGGCGTCCACTCCCCCAGGGCCAGAGGTAGAGTCAAGGTCTCTGAGCAGCAGAGACTCCTGCTCCTCCTGACTCTGTGATGTTCTCACCATCACGGGCACACACAATGGTACGTGACTTTCACCTCCATGTCAGTAAGCAGGACCTCGATGCCCCCGCGGGAAGCACCTGCTGTCCACATAGTCAGGGGGTGAGGGCAGGGACCCTGCGGACAGACAGGCAGACAGACAGCCCTGGTGAACATTCGCTGGGCTTTCTGCCAGCCGTGGGGCCGGGAGCAGCTCAGTCCCCATGCAGAGCCCTGTTTGCTGGGCTGGGAGCTGGGGGCCGGGGGCGTCCCCTGATGTGCTGACCCTCTCCATCCTCCACCCCCCTCACATAACCCCACTCCTGTCCCTGGGAGAAGACCCCCCCCTTGCAATTTCAGGCTTGTGGGCAGGAGGTAAACTCTGTAACCCCAGGCCTGCAGCCAGGATCCGAGTGTAGCCCAGACCCAGGCAGTCCCTGAGC
>ML101840.1:49538-75484 GCA_003697995.1 Taxidea taxus jeffersonii
CACCACCACCACCACCACCACCATCATCACCATCACCACCATCACCACCACCACCACCATCACCACCACCACCACCACCACCACCATCATCACCATCATCACCATCATCATTCCTACTTCACAGCTGAAGAAGCCCAGCCACAGTTAGCTCAGTGATCACCACATGATAAAGCAATTAAATTGCTCCAAAGCTCACAAAATCTCCCTTTCCCTTTCGTTTTCCTGGACCAACATGAGCAGAGGTGACCCTAGGCTGACCCAGCCTCATGTGGCCAGCAGAAGGGAGGAGTGGGAGGGAGGGTTCACTTCCATCTTTTCAGGCCATGACCTGGAAGTTCCTCCCATGACCTCTGCTCACAGTGCATTGGCCAGGACTGGTTACATGGTCACTAGCAATGAAGTTCAGCTGGGAAATGAAGTCTTTCTTCGGGTCAACCATGTGCCCTTATCCTAGTGGGGTTCTAATACCCAGAAGGGGAAGATGTGGAGGGAAGAGCCTGGAGCCTGCATTCTAAGTTCCTGGTGAGCCCCAGGCTCACTTGCAAAACCTTAGGGGCTCAGACATCCCTGAGTTCTTTCCCCGCGGGGGCTACCCGTTGAGGCCCGCGTGGGAGGTTCCTGTTTGATCCTGTGATTCATCAGCACCCAGGGGCCATGTTGAAGAGCCTTTTGGTTGACCCCTGAGGACAGAGCTGCACAGTTCCTTCAGCTAATTAGTGTAGCGCTTCCCGTGGTGCCCTCCACCCCAAGACGGTTGCCGAGTCACCTGGTGACTGTTTGTTTTCCAGACATTGATTCAATGTGTGTTATGAAAGCAGAGAGCTGGCTTAGAAAGGGGTAATTTCTCCTGTTGGTATCAAACACATTCCATGCATCACCAAGCCTGCTCATTATAATTTCAAATGTGCTCAGAGAGGGGAACCTATAATCCTCCCCAATCTCTGCCTCAAACTTCTGAGGGGAAAAGAATCTGGGTTCCAGCAGGGGCACGTGAAAATACTGAGCCCCTGCATGAGGGCAGAGGACCCTTGTGGCACTGTGGGCAGAGACTCGTATGCCTTCAGGGTGCAGACGGCACAGGGAAGGACAGGACCGCATTGAACAGGACGCCCCGCCTTTCTCTGTGCATCTGCAGATGTTGGCCACTCCCCAGTGAAGTGTGACAGAGCACCCTAAATGTTAATTCCACAGGACTCAGGGCTCTGCAAACACAATGATGTCAGGTCGCTGCCTGCTGCGCTGCTCGGGCAGAGCCAGGGGAGGACGTGCAATACTTTCCTGGGCGTCAGCTGTCCACACATGGCAGTAACCGCTTGGAAGGACTCACTGACCTGGATCCAGCTTCTGGGCATCCCAGTGAGGTGGGGCAGCTCTCGCCGTGCCCCTCCTCCTATGACCACACTGTTCCACACATGGTGGGGTCAACACACAGCCGTCAGGATCATCCAGTCCCGTAGGGTGAACCAGAACTACCCAGACAGGTCATCATTTAATGAAATAGTGCAGTTAATCCCTGGAAGTATTTAATTCCATTTTTTCCCTCCAGGCTATCATTAGTTCTGTCAACATTGTTGCAGGTTCCCTACATCTCGCCTTCTCAGCCCCCCCACTCCCCCACCGTCGCCCAGATGGCTCTCCACAAAAGGTTATTCAACCTTCAAGTTCTCACCACCACGATACAAGGACTCTGGTTCCACATTCGCAGGCAGACAACCATTTTGAATGTTAGCTGGCTCGCAGTAATCTCTGCCCCGTGAACTGTGTGCTTATACCCTCTGAGTTTCCGTGCGCTGCTTACCTTCCTCGGATTACCATGTGAAGGCGATTACACGCCGTACATGTGAACCCCTCTTTACAAGTTGTGTGAATGTTTTCTCCCAGTTTGTGGGTAATCTCCTAGCTGTATCTTCCGTCGTGGAGAAGTAAGAAATTTTGGTGTAGTCAAGCTTATGTGTTCTTTATTTTACCTTGCTGCATTTAAAATTTTTTTTAAATTTAATTTCAATGTAATTGACATTTAGTGTTTTACTAGTTTCAGAGGCGGCGTTCAGTGGTTCTTCCGTTGCAGCGCTCACTCCATCACGTGCCCCCCTTAATGTCCAGCTACCCCAGCCCCCACCAGCTACCAGCTACCCCAGCCCCCACCCCCCGCCCCTCCAGCAACCCTCAGTTCGTTTCCTAGAGTTAAGAGTCTCTTTCTACATTGTTGTTCAAGGTCTTTTGTCACTCCAGGTTACATTTTCTCATACTTTTGTCCAATTGTTTTTATAGTTTTGTTTTATATTTAGGTCTTAAATCCATCTTAAATTGCTTTGGGAAATGAGGTGTGGTTGAAGATTAATTTTATTTTCCCACGGTAATAGACAACTACCGCCACACCATTTATTGCCATCACTCCCCTATGGATTCAAAGTACTTCCTTTCTGGTCTGCTAAACTCACGTAGGGTAATGTCTCTGTTTCTGGGCTTTTCTTTATATTCTACTGATCTGTCTGCTCTGCCGATGTCTGCTCCTGCCTTATACGCAATGCATTTGTTATATATATAATGCTAGGAGAGAATCGCCGCTTTCTCCTCCTTGCCTTCCTTTCTTGTCCTTATAGTTCTTGCATGTTTTCGAGATGTCCTCGACACTTTGCATTGAGGCTTTGGCTGGTGTAGCACTGGAGACACGCGTTAAAACGGGAAGGATGTCAGCAATACAATTTCGAGGCTTTCTGTTTACAAACACAGCAAATGTCAGCGTCCTTTGGTCGGGGCTCTTTCATGGGCACCTTTGTAAAAATCTCCCGTTGTCACTGGCCTTGCTCACTTATGTTAAAGGTCTTGCTGCTATAGTAAAGGGAAATTCACTTTTTTAGTTTTTACCTTTTTTTTAAGTATTTTTATTTATTTGTTTATTTGACAGACAGAGATCACAAGCAGGCAGAGAGGCAGGCAGAGAGAGAGGAGGAAGCAGGCTCCCGGCTGAGCAGAGAGCCCGATGTGGGGCTCGATCCCAGGACCCCGGGATAATGACCTGAGCCGAAGGCAGAGGCTTTAACCCACTGAGCCACCCAGGCGCCCCTATTTTTTATGTTTTTATTAACATATCATGTATTATCTGCTTCAGGGGTACAGGTCTGTGAATCATCAGACTTGCACAATGCACAGCGCTCACCATAGCACATGCCCTCCCCCATGTCCATCACCAGCCACCCCAGCCCTCCCACCGTCCTCCCCTCCAGCAACCCTCAGTTGCTTTTTCTGTGGAATCTTGCTTTTTCTGTGGAATCTTCTAGTTATTGCTCATCATGAAGACAGCTTTTATTTTTGTATTTTGAATTTTCTTTTAAGTCCTAATGATTTGTGATGTTGAGTAATTGCGTTTTCTGTGTACATAATCATACGTTCTGTAAATATGGATGATTATGTCTCTTTTTTCCAACAATTACACATTTTTTCTTGTCTCATGTGTTCTCCACAATCTCCATCCAATATCCTTCATAATAGGGATTTTTACTAGATCTTTACTAGATGCTTGACTTCAGTGGAACAGATTCTTTTTTAAAATTTATTTTATTTTTTATTTTTTAAGATTATATTTATTTATTTGACAGAGAGACAGAGTGAGAGAGGGAACACAAGCAGGAGGAGTGGGACAGGGAGAAGCAGGTTTTCAGCTGAGCAGGGAGCCCGATGTGGGGCTTGATCCCAGTACCCTGGGATCATGGCCTGAGCCAAAAGCAGAGGCTTAATGACTGAGCCACCCAGGCGCCCCATGCTTCTTCATTTTTTAAAAAGGTATTTTATTTATTTATTTGTTTATTTATTTATCTATTTATTTTAGAGGGAGAGAGAGATAGAGACAGAGAGAGCGTGCATCAGGTAGGGAAGGGAGAGAAACTCAAGCAGATTCTGTGCTGAACTTGGAGCCCTATATAGGGCTCGATCTTATCACCCTGTAATCATGACCCGAGCAGGACGCTTAACTGAGTGAGTCACCCAGGTGCCCCCAGTGGGACACTTCTGATCCTTCTCATGGCTATGACAAAAAATGAGCTTCTACAAGTTGTCCAAATGTCGCAAGTTTATTAAGACCTTGGTTCCTGGTCAGGGTCTCGAAAGGTTTGAAAAATGATATATCCAATTCCTGAGCAGATTGAAAGGATGTTGGAAAAAGGTCAACCGGAGCCACTGCCCAAGCATCCCACCTATGTTCCTAACTCTGGGCAAGTGAAGAACAGCTTACCTCTGGGGGAAGCTAATCGGGAAGAAGCCCTGGATTACAGCTGAGCGTCTACAGCCCTCACAGCGCTCAGGCCAGAGCCACAGGGAAGACCAACGCAAATCCGCCCAACACTGATCAGCTGACACCCTCTCCCACCCTCATTTCAGCCCTGAGAGCCGGATGTTATGATGTCACTGAGCAGAGGAGGTCCCTGAGTCTCAAGACGTGTGAGACGCTTTGGCCAAGGCTTGTGGTCCGTGAGATTTGGAGATGAGGCACACACCTGTTAGGACCATGGCTCTTCCCACTGCAGTGTGGAAGGAGGTGAGGAGTGTGAACCACGGATAGCATTGATAGAAGTACTAGGTATTATGACTGGACAAGATGAACTGAGGCCACTGTGCAGCCAAGAGGAGGACATCTTCTAGAGGTAATGGGCTGAGCAGCTCCTTTGCTGTCCCCCCAGGAGGACACCCCACACTGAACCTGAGGACCAAAGACCTCCACCAAACCAGTGGAGAGAATTAGGACAGAAGGGGGTCCCGTGATATTCAGTCACAAGCTGCCTCCTCTTCAGTGAGTGACTCATTTCAACCTAGCGTCCCAGAGAAACAAGAGAGCAAGTATTAGAACATGAATTAAAGGTAATTCCTGCAAAATCTTCAGGTTTACACATTCAAATCTCTCACTGCAGATGAGCTGCCTGCCTTAGGCAAGCCTGCAGTCACAGAAGACCTTCTCGCAGGTTCATCCGACTCACCTGATACCACCTGCGTCCCCCAGGAAGAAAGTCACTCACGGGCATCTTGGGAAGTTGTACAGCGCAGGACTTCAGGGCGGGGTGTGGCCAAAGCCTTCATCACAGTGAGTGCCTGTCGGTATAGATCATCAATAAGGACTTGTGTCTGGTCCTTAGAGCACTGTGTGTACAAGGAAGTGGCAATCCAGGTCCCATTCTCCATTGAGAAGGCTCTGGGACCAAACGATCGGTTAAGAAAGATCCTCCACACTCCAGGTCTCGGTGATGGCAAGTCTTGGAAAGCACGGGGGAGACACCATGGTAAAGGAGCCCAGGTCCCCCCCGTGGCGGCGTAGTGATATTCGCCAGCTGTGCCTGGTTCTTACCTTCTGTAGGCATGGAAGGATGGCACTTTCAGGTCTCCTGGGGTCGGGTGAGGACAGTGACTGGTTCTGGTCACTGAGTTTTTTTTTTTTTTAAGATTTTATTTATTTGACAGACAGAGATCACAAGTAGGCAGAGAGGCAGGCAGAGAGAGAGGAGGAAGCAGGCCCCATGCAGAGCAAAGAGCCCGATGCGGGGCTTGATCCCAGGACCCTGGGATCATGACCTGAGCTGAAGGCAGAGGCTTTAACCCACTGAGCCACCCAGGCGCCCCTGGTCACTGAGTTTTGAATGGACATGACGCATGTTATATCTAATCAAAGCCTTTAATTGCCAGCACGGGACTCCCAGGGACTCTCTTTCCTTCTGGCACACCAGCTGGCGGCATTCAACATGGTGGCTGCTCCCCGTGCATGACCTGGATGACATGTCACAGGACCGAGGAAGACCTCAAACATCCGTTGTTCCCATAGCAGCCTGGCTTCTTCTGACCACCACACCTCCAGTTCTTTTCCCCATTTGCACACCAGAATGGAGCATTTCCTTGCACGTAGTGGGAGCTTGGTCGATAAGGATGGCAGGATGGATGGATGGATGGATGGTGTGACGGTGCCGTAGCCTTCAGCCCAGCAGTGGCCACCGCTTAGTCCTGGAAAGCTGGGGGCTAGCAGGACTTGGAGTCCCTCCTCACTCGCATTATGCACATGAGGTCATGCTGCTTTGCAGTGGTCACCTTACACAGGACCAACCCTAGATAGGACACATAGGCAGCACCCGTGTAGGTGGTGCTGGCCAGAGGAAGACGTGGCTCCTGACCAGTATTATCTAGTTTTCATATATCCAGCAGCCTTCGGCTATCAGAGCACCATTGCTTTGAGCTAAGCATTGACTTGTTCGGGCTCCTTAAGGAACCATGCAGCATGTCCAGCTCCGTGTGCGGGAGTGTACTGGCTCCTCTCCTCCAGGAAGAAATGTGACACCGTGCCTGAGCCCAGGCTGCATGGGACATGGGGAGAGGAAGGCGTATGTTCAGAAGGAAGGGGAACTAGATTCTGAGGTGACTCCTCCAAAGCTGATGGTGTATGTGTGAGTGTGCATGTGTGTGCACACATGTGCGTAGGCAGGCATGAGTGTGTGGGTGTGTATTTGTGAGTGTGCATGTGAGTGCACATCTATGTATGGGTGCTCACACCTGAGTGAGTGGGTGTGCATGCATGTGGCTGTGCATGTGTGCACATGTGCATGCATATGTGTATGGGTGTGCATGTCTGAGTGTGCATGGGGGTGCATGCATGTGCGCACACATGTGCGCGAGTGTTCGCGTGTGTTTGTGTGTACGTGTGAATGTTTCTGTGTGTGTACGTGTGTGTGTTTGTTCATCTTTCCTCCCAAAGGTCAGGAGTCACACACCGACAGAGACATACACTGTTCATTAGAGGCGGTCGAGCCCATGAAAACATGGGAAAGGATTTCAAGCAGGCCATGAATGCACATGCGAGAGCAGAAGAAAAATGTTAAGGAAGACCTTTGAGTGCGATTAGGAAGTGCCATTATGGAGAAGAACAACTTGCAAGTGTCCTAGGAAGACCATTAGAAGCAGAAGTTTAATAACCATGCCTGTTGTCACAGGTGGCATAGCAGGCAGATGGCTCGAAGAATAGGGTCTGGATGAGAATCTTTGTCCCACTGCCTAGCAGGTTAATCATCTCTGCGAGTTAGCTTTTCCTCTCTGAATATGAATCCCTTGTAAAACTGAGGCACTTTGCAGTGATGTTTTAAGAACAAAGCAGCATCTCACACAGAACTGCTGGGCCAGAGCCTCCTGTAGGCGCTCTGTAATGTCTCACTCCTGCAGCTGCTGTTTATCATCCCGTGTCCCTGGAGCCGTAAGACACCACATCATTTCATTCTGGAAGATGCTTCTCCTACCCACGTAATTTCAGCCTTCTCAATAGAGTCCTTTTCCTCACCATGGTAGTTGGCTAGAACAGGGCTGCTGACACCACTAGACCACACGCAGAGCTCCGAACTCGAATCCGGAGGGAAGGATGTTACCTGTTAGATGTTTATGCGTTATGTTGGAAGAATGAGTCTCTGCGGACATCAGTGGCTGGGGTCCATGGGAGAGAGCCAGTGTGAGGTAGAGGATATTAGAATTTGCACACAGAAGGAAAGAGGAGATTGCATGCGTGTGACAGAAACAGTGAGAGAGAGGGACAGAGACAGAGACAAACAGAGATAGTCGGAATCAGGGACACACACACACAGAAACGTGCTTGCTACTGAGACTGGCACAATTTCCTCATGACACAATTTCTTCATTTCCTTGGGGTTTATACCGCTCACGGAGGACCCTCTTCCAAAGCTCCAGTAGCAAAAAGTAAGTCTTAGATTCAACTTCACGGAGATGTGGGACTGTGATGGGAAACTATGCCCAACACACTTGTCAACCCCAACTTCTGCCTAGACAAGGGACGGCAGTGAGCTCTCAGAAAGCCAGCTCCTGACAAAACCAGTGACTTCCTAAATTTACCAGCTAGATGGTAATAGCATTGAAATACATGTTCCCTCATCTTTCATACTGTGTATTGAATGTTGACGCCTTATTACCTATAACCCCCCAGACCCAAACACCTCATCTCACGTGTCTTTACCAGACCCTGAAGGCCCAGCACAGTGCTGCGAGGGGCCTGATAAACGTCTGCTGGGCTGGTTGGTCATCGCATGAACATTATTTCCAACCCCATCCATCTTGCAGTCTGCAGATGACTGTGCAGATCTGGAAACGCTCGGTCTCAGAATATGCACTGTCTCTGAGGACATTCCGGATAAAGGCATTATCTCCCCAGGCTTCAGCTCAGAAGCGTCTTTTTAGTCAGAAAATCTCTTCCATCGCATACTTTTTTTTTAAGATAAAAAAAGATTTTACTTATTTGACAAAGAAAGAGAGAGAGCACAAGCAGGAGGAGCGGCAGGCAGAGGGAGAAGCAGACTCCTCACCGGGCAGGGAGCCTGGGTGCGGGACTCAATGCAGGACCCCGCGATTGTGACCCGAGCCACCAAGACGCCTCTCCATCATGTACTTTCAAGCTCCTTCCTGTTGGATTTAGGCCATGGAGGAATCCCTCAAATGACCTCTGCTTCTGCCAGTGTAACCCCACACGTGTTCCCCGTGGATGGGCAGCCCCACCTCCATCCTGGTGTGCCGGCGGCGTTCAGCACCCTGGACAAGACCACATGCCCAGGTGGGACCTGGAAGCTACTCGGTCTTGGAGGGAGGCGCTCAGGAAGATTCCGTGGGAGACCTGATGGGGGAAGCAGGACTGAGGTCTGCAGGTGATTGACAAGAACTTTTGAAAGAACTGGGAGGACAGAGAGTCTTCTGGGGGAGGAGCGGCTGAAGGCCACCATCTGGGGAACCTCTGGGTGGCTCGTGCCCGATTACCCAGGGCACAGCCTCGCTGAGGTCGTGTGGGCAGATTTCTCCAGCGTCGCTGCCCCTCCCCCGGCTGGCCGTCTCCTGGACAGGCTTTACAGGGCCCAGCACAGGCATGTGACTATGCACCGAGCACTGGGCCTGAAAAGGACAGAGGAGAAGGAAACACGCCTCCCACCGTAGGGCGGAGAATTCCCGAGACAAACATACACTTGCCTCTTTATAAGACTCAAGACATCTTTCCCTGTTCGCTGCCCTTCTGGGGGCCACGGCAGGAATATTGGTCTAGCCCCACATCCTGCATCCTACTGGCTGCTGGGACCTGACCGTCGGCCCTGGGCTCATTTCCTGGCTGGCAATCACTCTGCTGGGTCCCGTCTCAGCTCCCGCTTTCCCTCTCCGAACACATGTGCACATGCATATTTATTGATCTATTTATTTGCTTTTGTTTGATGATACCACTGCAGTCTATTTTAATTAGAAAGTTCGCCATGGGCCAAGCATAATATAAACTTATTTTGTTTGACTACTTTTGAAAACAAAACCACCTAGAATCCCCCATAGCTAATTAATCTGCCAAGATTTGTGTAATGGCAAAAAGAGTGAAATGCCTTTGATGCATCCACCCAGATCAGCAAGGGGGACGTGGAGTGAAGGCATTCCCAGCTCTGTGTGAGCCCAACTACCTAAAAAGATCACTCCTTGGGGTGCCTGGGTGGCTCAGTTGGTGAAGCCTCTGCCTTCGGCTCAGGTCATGATCTCAGGGTCCTGGGATCGAGCCCCGAATCGGGCTATCTGTTCAGTGGGGAGCCTGCTTCCCCCTGTCTCTGCCTGCCTCTCTGCCTGCTTATGATCTCTCTGTCTCTCTAAAAAAAAAAAAAAAAAGAAAAATTCTGAAAGAGGATTAAGAAATAGAGGATAGAGACGCCCGAGTGGCTCGGTGGGTTAGACCACTGCCTTCGGCTTGGGCCCTGAGCCTAGGGTCCTGGGATCGAGTCCCGCGTCAGCTCCTTGCTCAGTGGGGAGCCTGCTTCTCCCTCTGCCTGCCTCCTTCTCCCTCTTCCTCTGCTTGTGTGCTCTCTCTCTCTGGCATATAAATTAAAAAAGAATAGATCACCCGGTCCTTCCAGGACGGCCAGAGGGCTGTGGTCTGGCCTGCACAGAGAGAGCTCGGACGGCAGGGTGATAAGTTTCCTGCCCCTCTCCTCCTGACTCCTGCTTTTCTGCTTCATCTCTGCCTCCCGCAGAGACAGCAAATAGGCACCCCACAGGGCAAGGGTAACTCTGCCCCAGTCCCTGAATTACTTACACAGAGATGTGATTACATGGTGCCTCTCACGACGGCCCTCCCATACCTGCTGCTGGCTCCTCTGGCACAGGTGGTTATGGATCATTCCGGAAGTCTCCATCAGGGAGATCTATTTACTGTCCTAGATGATTCATCAATTAATCCATCATTAAAATGGGGAATTAAATTTGATTGCTCACCCAATTAAGGTAATAATAATCTTACCTTGGAGTTCTCTCACACCCTGTCTTGGATCCTGCATGAGGTCCACAGGCTCCTGCTTTGACACAGATGCCCGCAGCTCCCCATGCAGCAGCCTGGGGTCCCTTCTCAGCATCTGTCACCCCGAGCCCTTCCCGTCCAGACCCCAGGAGCCTCCACCCGCTCTGTGTAATGTGCTATCCAAAGTGTAGGCACAGTTGCATGTGCTACTGAGGACGGTTCTGTGTGCGTAATTTCACTGTACATAGTGTTGCAGGGTGGGGGTCTAGGCCCTGTCCGTCTTTCTGTCCACCCTGAGCACCAAACGCGTCACCGCCCCTCTGGGCCTCAGCGTCTCCATGTGACCCTCCCACACCCTCATGAGGAATGTCTGAAGATCGAGGTTTCCTTACACACGTGGAAGGGAGTTGTGCAGCCCCCCAGAAGAGGACAATCTGCAAGGTGGCAGCTCTGTTGCTCCCCCTTCCCGCCCCCCACCCCCGTGGAGAATCTCCCTATCCCTGGTCCTCTGGATTGCACCCTGTCCCCTCCATTCTGAGCTGCCCCCCACTTAGTCTGTGAGCTCTGCACATGGTGAGTGGGAGGGTGGGAGCCCCCGAAGCCGATGTCCCGTGCTCAAGTCCTGACTCTGCCCATTTGCTGGATATTTACTCTCTGTGCCTCAGTGTCCTTACTTGCAGAATGAGGGCTGTGGATGCTGGGCCATGAACTCACATCTCCTGAGGAGAGTGGGGGATCGCTATCCCCTGGGTGGCTTCCCAGGGGCTCCCTGCATCCATCCCAGAGAATCTGTGAGGTCTCCCAGGGCTCTCCCTGCTCCCTTCCTGTCTCCTGCTCCTGGGCCCCAGCAGAGCCTACCCCTCCCTGCCCTCTGGTAATCTCCTAGGTGTTCGGAACCCGGCTGGAGCTGGGAGCGCTGATGGCAGCCCAGCTGAGCACAGTCTGGAACTCCCTCCATGAGTGCAGGTAGACTGCAGGGTACACTCCCAGGGTCATTGTGAGATTTCATCTGCCACTTAGGGGAAAGCAGAACGTCATGGCCCTGCGTTCTAACTGTGCTGGAATGGAAAGCCATGATGGGCAGGGGTGCAGGACCCAGAACCAGGCTGCAGCAGTGGGGGGCAGTCGGGTGGGAAGGGCCCAGTCCTGACCATCTGGGGGATGCAGGCTGGTGTCCTGTTCCAAACTGGACCCTCTACAGGAGGGTCGGGAGGCAGGGGGTGGCTGAGCATTTACCACAGCAAACCACTGGGCCCGAGGCGCCAGTCCTTAGGCCAGGACCACGCGCTCCGCGGTCCAGCAGGTGGCAGCTATGGAGGGACCGTTCCCAGGGGCCCTTCTTTCCTCCCCAGAGGCGGCTCAGAGTCTAGGGCCGCACAACGCGTTCCATGCACTCCGCACTGCCAACAGCTCCCATCTGCGGCCTCATGGCTTGTGGTGAGGTCTGGGCAGCACGTTTCTTCTCTTCCGCACCACGGAGCTTGGTAGGAGGGGAGCAGAGAAGGACCCAGGACTCTCCCTGGCGCATGGCTGTGCGCGGGTCACTGGGGTCGGGGGCTGTGCTCCCTCAATTAGACGGTCACAGTGGGATTGCTGAAGTGGGTGTGGGGAGGGGCTGGTGGCCACGAAGGGAGGCAGGGTCAGTCTGGCTCTGATACTGTGGGGCCGGTGGTGGCCTCACGAAGTTGAGGGTCAAGGGAGAGGGAGGAAAGGATGGGAGCAGGGATGAGGCTGGGGAGGCAGAAGAATCAGGAGGCACAGAGGGATCAGGCACCCTTTGGCAAAATGTTCTCGCACCTGATTGGCCCTGAGGGAATCACACCCCTGTGTCTGAACCAGTCCCCTGCTGGGGAGGGGGCAGGGTGCTGAGTGCCTGGGGCCAGGTCACGTGATCTGCCATTGGCTTGGGGAGGTCCTCAACCACGTGGTCTGAGACCTGTTAGAGAGGTGTGCTTCTGTCTGTTGCGGGAACTAGAGAAATGGCAGGACAGACCCCTCCAGAATGGGTGGTTCACCTGCTTTACAAAAAAGAAGGCCACTGCTCTGGCAGTGAGGATACCCCAGGACCACACAGCTCTTGTGTCAGTGCCAGGCTTTGGACCCCACCTGTCCGGCTGAGCTCTGACCACTTGCTGCACTATCCCGGGACATGCATCAGGACCTGAACTCCACATCAGCCTGGGAGCAGCTTAGGGCGCGAGGGACGCTCCCCAGGGGCCCTCCCCATTCTGTTCTTTACCCAGAGCCTGACCGGGAGCCCGGTACATCCAGGGGCCAGCAAGCAAATGCTATGAAATTGTCTCCAAATGCTAACCTTAGAAACAAAGCCGTAAGGTCCTCAGGAAACTCATACAATTTGTAACTAAAATGATGTCCGTCCCCAAATCTCAAGGATGAGACACATAACGAACGGTGAGGACTAATCATCTTTTACAGTAAGCATCAAATGACTATTAAAAATTACCCCGCCACCCAACTTATAGGGTCAGGTCTTTTGGACACAGCTGCATCCGTTTCCACAGCTCTAAGTATCAGTGAGTCCCGGAGAAAACCCCAGTCAGAGGAGGACAGACACTGACTTCAAAGCCTTGAGGCTGCCTGCGGTCTCTGAGGCTACCACACATGGGCTCCTGTCCCAGGATGGCGCCCTGGCTCAGAGTGGCTGTCCAGTCCTGCAGGCAGACGTGGGGTCGGTCTTGACTCCTTCAGAGAGCCTCCGGTACCTGTGTCTCCTGACCCACCTTCTTGGGGTGGAGGGATCGATAGGGTTGTAGCACAAGGACAGATGCTCACCTGTTCTGTCTGTGCTGAGTTCCTGAGATGACCTGATTGACCTTGTTCCATTCCGATGGGCCTGTGCCTGCTAAATACTACCCCGATAGGAGCCACCCCATTAGTGTGGAAACCCACCCCAATCACTTCCCTGCACTCTATTCCCTCCTGATTATTAGGTTCTGGTGAAGGATTCTGCACACTTAAGAACCCTGTCGACCCGACTGATTGTCTGTATGGAGAGAAGTGTGGGAAAGATTGGGGAATACGAGGAGGGCGGATCAGGTCTGTGTTTATTTTAAATCCCGAAGTCTCCCTTAACTTATAGATTCTTCAGAGCCAGATGCCTAGCCATCTGCATAAAGCACTCTCTCCTGGAAATGAGTCCCCGGGCCTCCCCAAAGGCCCATTCTTTATTGTAAGTGAGGGCCATATCCCTGCTGCTGGAACATTCCTCCTGCTATTAGTATCCAGAGAGAAGGCTGCCTTGTGCGGGACTCTGCTGCTCTTAAGACGGCAACAGTCCCCAAAGAAATCAACAAATTCAAAGCAAGTCCTATGAAACTTCCAGTGGCCTGTTTGTAGAAATAGATAAGCTGATTCTAAAATTCATATGGAAATCCACACAGGTGATGGTGAGTTGGGACGGGACTTCCTGGAGAGTCAGGCTCTGGGGACAGCACGTGGAGTGGGTGGAGAAGAGCTCTGGGCTCTCAGTGGGCCTGAGCCTGAGCAGGGGACTGTGGACAGGGCAGGGACATGCAATTTGCTGGCCAGCACCATCGGGAGGAGCAGAAACTGGAGTGGACAGTCCTGTGACTTCAGGTGGCTGGGGGTCACCATGAAAGGAGGCGGGACCACATGAGGGGGCGGGGCCAGGTGAGTGTGGGTAAGACCTCTGTCTGTCCCTGTGGAGAACACCACGGCCTTCTCTCCTGCTGACAGGTCCCCTCATGGTGTTCCCTGGCTCCGTCACAGTGGCCCCAGCACATTGGGAGCAGGAGAAGGGGCGGTTACTTGTGCGTGAAATGACAGGTCCCCTACGTTCAGGATGGTCCAAGGGTTTGTTTTGGGGAGGAGGAGCAGATGGAGGTCACCATGAAAGGCTGACGGCACCTTCAGAGATGCTGGTATCCCTGGGGCGGTCATGCCCCAAGACAAGAGCGAGCTCACAGCCTCCCTCATGCCCACGTCCCCACCTCCTCCCAGCTCCTCGGGTTTGCTCCGTGCCACACGGGGGTCCTGTCCGGCTCTGTTGGTGCCTTGTCCACCGAGAACTTCAGGACTCGGGTCACCTGGGCCCCAGGGGAGGACTTGAAAACGCTCTCGGTTGCAGCAGGCGGTTCTGATGGCAGCCCCCGTGTGACGTCCCAGCGGTGTCCTCTCCCGCGGTGCTGACCCGGGAGCTGCCAGGGCAGGGTCCCAAGTCCTCGGGACAGAGGTGGGAAGGACACTATTGGGAATGCCGCTCCGTCTGGAGGGTCCCAGAATCCCACAGGGACAGAGGAAGGACAGGCAAGCTCGTTTTCAGAGATGTGCGGGCCCCATGTTCCCAGGGCCTCTGGTCCCCAGGGCTCCGTGGGCGTCTCTGGCCCTGGTCCCAGGTGGCCCTAGCGTGTGCTGACCTCCTGCTGTGCTCAGCTACAGGTGCACGGAAGAGGCAGGTTGGGGGGTTGGGCTGTCACCTGAAGATAAAAACGAGCTCATGCTGGCATCGCACGGGCATCTGCATCGTGTGGTCAGGACGTGTCCCTTGACAGGACAGACCAGTGTCCAGCCACGTCCAGCTCAAAGGGGCCTCATGGGCCTGGAAGGGCCTGGGCAGGAGGGAATTCCGGCAGCATTTGGACAGGGGAGGCGGGTGGAGGGCCTGGGTCAGGGCCTTCGGGGTGTCCTCAGATGACCTGATTGACACCTTGGACGAGGCGCCTGTGGTCCCCACGCAGCCTGGGGTGAACGCCGAGCGCAGCACACGGGTGTGTCCTCAGTTTCCCCATGCTGCCCAGCTCTCCACCACTCACGTACTGCACACATGTGACTGTGTTCAATCCGGGGGATTTTCTGGGTTTCCTGTTTTAGACCTGTGATGCTCCGTTTAGTGGGTCAGACATGGGGTTTTCTTGTCCCACCACATGGCATCCGAGCCCCCAAGTGGGGATGGTTTGCCCTCTGCAGGATTCGAGGGCAGAGATGAGTGTCCTGGGTGTGCTCCCTTCCAGGGCCCATTTGTGTTGGAAACAGGGACTCGTCCTGGAGGCTATTCTCCACGGGCACTCCCACAGGGGAGGAAGGAGAGGGCAGTGAGCGATTGAGCTGTGTCTTTCTTCCTCCCCCGCTGTGCTGGAAGAATGCCTCCTGGTCTCCCTCCTAACGTCCCTGTGGCTCACCTAGCCCGGAGGGGCTTCATGGAGAGGGAAGAGACAGGCCAATGGTCTCTGACTCACACACACACACACACACACACACACACACACACACTCACACACTCCCTCACTCACACTCACACCGTCCATGGTTTCAGAGGCTAATAGCTGTTTCCAGCTGGCTCCCTGTCTGAGCAAGGGGGTGGCCACGGGGAGACCCTCGGTGTGGCTGGAAAAATTCATGAGCAAAGACACTTCAGGCCCCCTCCCCCAGGCTATCACCCTGCCCGGCGCTGCCAGGGAGCTCTGCTCCTGGCTTTCCTTAGAGAAGGGTAACCCTGTGTATGTGGGGTCTGGGGACCCCCGTGGCATGCACTGGGTCACAAGGAACAGTGCTCGCCTCCCACTTGTGCTGAGCATTCCTGGGGCTCCTCCTGTGGTCCATGGCTGTTTCCTCCCGGGTCCTGTCAGGACACCCCTGGGTGGGGTGGGGGTGGGTCTTGTCCTCTGCCTTTCTAGGGCTCAGCTCTCCTCACACACACATGTTCTGCCTCCTTGTCCCCATGAGGAGCCCCTCTGCATGACGTCTCCTCCAGGCTTGAGGGGAGCTGCTGCCCAGGCTCCAACCAGAACCTCCCATCAGAAAGATGTTTCTGCGTTGCTGTGACTGGTGTGACCTCCCAGGATGTTGGGGGATGGGTGGAACCAGACCTGGGAAGGCTCAAGCAGGTCGCATCTCTGGTCGTGACCTGGCTGAGCCCAGCCCCCGGGGCCTCACTCTAGAAAAGGGTCTGAGGCTGCTTTATCATGTCCCTTGTAAGATGGAAGCTTCTAGGAAGTGTCAGCCCAGGGTCTATGTGTAAGTAAGAGCTCTGCACAAACAGTGTCTACTGACAGTTCTGCAGCTGTTATTCTGGAACATTCCTGCTACCCATCTGGAGTGCTGGTGACTGCAGAATATTCTGGGTCCCTTGTGTCTGATGTCATTTATTTTCCGAACATGCACATAGCATTATGTTCTTGTGTGATAGTGACCGTGACCCTGGGTGGCCTGTGAGCAAAGCTTCCTCGTCTGGGTGAAGCTGTCTTCCTCTGTGGCAGGGGAAAGTCTGCTGGGCAGCGGGCATGTGCGGAGCGGATCAACATTCAGCAGGTCGTTCAGTCTGTGAGTGTATGAGAAGGGGAAAAGGGAGGCAGCTCAGTCCATCAGTTTAAAAAAGCGAAGTCACAGAGGTATTTATGATTAAATATATCTTTCCCCCCAAATCTGTCACCACTCAGTGTTGAAGACACCAGATTTAGACAGTCTGTGGGTGTCTTTGTGGGAGCAAATCACATCTATTCATTGCCAGGAAAGGTTGATTTGAAAATGGCTCGAAGTTATCCATGCTAAAAATGAACATTTCATGAACAGTTATGTGATTGAGTGACAGCCTAAGCCACATGCCCACCTCTTGGCTTGGAATGCGGACATGAAGAAAAGAACCTCGGGCTGTGTCCAGGAAGAATTATCATTTCTCCCAAAGGAAATCCAGTAGGAGGGGGGAGGAAAACAAAAAACAGAGAGACAGGGTAGGAGCCAGTTATGAAAATCCTTAAATGGAAAAGTCAGGGAAGATTCTAGAAAAGCTTAACTGCTGGTTGATGTAGATTCACTGAGCTGGAAAAGACAGCAATGTAATGAAATCACCTTCAGTAAGGGGCTCAGGAGTCAAGTTGAAAGACAAATGAAGGATCATTTCTGCAGCCACACACCCGCCCTCATGTCCTCACCAGAGGGATTATGTATATGGGAAACGCAGTGGGATGGCCTCATTCCTTGAGAATTTCTCAGAACACAGCAGGGAAGACCAGCTGTGGCCAACGAGAGCGGGTCGGAGGGCCTGGATTCTGGTAAAATCAGGCTGCCCTAAGCTCCTGCCTAATGGGAATGGAGCTGAGGTGTCATGATTTCCCAGAGACAGAGGTCTGGGAGCATCTCCCAACGGGATGGGCCTCTTGAGGACCTGCCCAGGAAGCCGAAATTCTGTTCCTCTCCTCTGTCTGCCTGTGGTGCCATGTGTGCGGGCACACGCCTGTGACATGGACCCAACAGGATCCTCAGCCTCCACCTGCCTGTCCTGGGGCCGCTACCGAGGGAGAGATCCACCCTCCTGGGCTGCAGGGTGGTCCTCTCTCGCCGGTTTAGGGGCACAGAGCGGCATCTAAACAGCCGTGCAGGGGCGGTGGAGGGACCGGCCATGTGCCAGCCGCGTTCTCCGGGTGCGTCAGCCCTCTGGTTTCCTTAGAACACGGATTTGGGTTTGTAGCTCTGGATGTGGCCAGAATTCCGGATTTCAATCAGGCATCGGTATGATGCGGATGCTGCCTGTACAGTGCCGACGCCCTCTGGGAGGGATGGGGCCCCACCGCGTGCCCTGGGGGCCGGTCCTAGAGCGGCTGGTGGGTGGTGGCGCCCCTGGGAAGGGACACAGGGACGAGCACTGCGCACGGGACACCTGCCTCTGATGCACACATGGGGCAGATTAGGGACCTCCAGCTGCACCTGGGAAACCAGGCGCCAGGGACACGATGCTGTCCTGAGAATGAGCTGATATCTCGGGGAGTCAATGGAGCTTGCGGTGCTGGACAGAAATCATGGCGTACCTGGGGCTCTGTCTTTAATTCTTTTATTTTTCCCTCCTTAAATTTTTTAAAAAAGATCCCCATATATTGAATTTGTATCCTGCAACTTTATTGAATTCATTTATCAATTCTAGTAATTTTTGATGGAATCTTTTGGGTTTTATTTTTTAAGATTTTATTTATTTGACAGAGATCACAAGTAGGCAGAGAGGCAGGCAGAGAGAGGAGAGGGGGAGAAACAGGCTCCCTGTGGCGCAGAGAGCCCCATGCGGGGCTCGATCCCAGGACCCTGGGATCACGACCTGAGCCGAAGGCAGAGGTTTTAACCCACTGAGCCACCCAGGCGCCCCATTATTTTAATTTTTGAAGGTGTTATTTAACCGTATTATCATTTTTCCTCCCTCCCATCCTTGCGCCCCCTTCCCGGCCCCACGTGGACACCAGCACTGGGTGCGAAACCCCGCGCCGGTCGGGTTTAGGGACCTAATGATCGCAGCTGCCTGGCCCACGTGTCTGCGAAGCCCAAGCTCCAGGGCTGGCTCCCTGGCGGCTCTGCCCCTTCCCCAGAGCCCACCCCATTGGGCCGGTGTGCTCACGTGACCAGCCTGAGCCAATCCTGCTGCAGAGGACCCCGGCTGTTATGCAGATGCGCTCTCCTGAGCCAATCACCGCGCCGGAGTCGCAGGTCCCATCGGAACTGGGGGACTAGAAGGGGGATGAGGGCACGTGACCCAGGAGGCCAGGGACCGCCCGCGGCTCACACCCAGAGAGATGGCCCTCTGCGCCTTTGATCCTAGGTCCCCTGCCGGGTGATGGCCATGCTCCTGCACTACTTCTTCCTGAGCGCCTTTGCGTGGAGGCTGGTGGAAGGGCTGCATCTCTACAGCATGGTGATCAAGGTCTTTGGCTCGGAGGACAGCAAGCACCGCTACTACTATGGGATAGGATGGGGTAGGTGGGCAAGGGGTGGGGCGGGAGGGGTGGGATGGGGCAGATGAGACTAAGGGAATAAGATGGGACAGGTGGGGATAGATTTAATTTTCACGGGTTATTGTACATGAAGATAACGTATTTTGTGCTTTGAGCTGGAAAATTTCTTTGAGGAGGAAGTGGAGATAAAATATACCTCTCTGCTTCTGGTTTTCTTTTCTTTTAAGATTTTATTTATTTACTTGACAGACAGAGATCACAAGCAGGCAGAGAGAGAGGAGGAAGCAGACTCCCTGCGGAGCAGAGACCCCGATGTGGGGCTCGATCCCAGGACTCTGGGATCATGATCTGAGCCGAAGGCAGAGGCTTTAACCCGCTGAGCCACCCAGCCGCCCCCTCTGCTTCTGGTTTTCTAGGCGTGCATGGCTTCATTAGTCCCCTGGAGGGAGGAAGACGGAGACATTGGACTTCAAGGAGCTGGTAGAGAGTAGGGGTCCTGAAGGAGAGGCCACAACAGGGAGGGGCATCTCATGGCAAGTAGGAGGGGGTGGGATGCGGGCAAATTGTCCACCCTGTCCTGCAGTAGGAACGGAACCTTTTACATCTTTTATTGAATGGAGAACTGGGTGCCGGGGATCAAGAGTAAACTTAACGAGAGTGCCCGGGTGGCTCAGGTGGTTAAGAGTTTGACTGTTGATTTCAGCTCAGGTCATGATCTCAGAGTTGTGAGATTGAGCCCCAGGCTGGGCTCCATGCTCAGTGAGAGTCTCCTGGAGATTCTCTCTCCTTCTGCCCCTCTTCCCCACACGCTCTCTCTACAAAAAATAAAATATAAGTACACTTATTGTGGTGCACACTGAGTAATGTATAGAACTGTTGAATCATTGTACACCTGAAGCTCCTAACACTGTATGTTCATTATACTTGAATAAAAAATAGAGCAAGGAGGAAATCTGCTCAGTTCTTTGCAAAGTCAAAAAGAAAATGTGAATCTTCCCTTTTGCAATATTTGTGCTCCTCACAAGGAAGGGACTACAACAGGTTTTTACCAGTTTGTGATAACCAGGATGGGGCATAGTCATGAAGATGAAGTCTCTCTACTTCCCCTGTCTGTACGGTTGCTTTACTCAAGGACTCTGAATCATGGTTGCGAACCCACATGTCCACCAGGACCAGGCAGGACACACACATCTGTGAAGTGGCTAGGTGTAGGAGAACAGGCTGTTGGGGGCAGGGCAACACATGACCCACCTGAAAGCAAGTGAATTAAAAAAAGTTCATACCCTATTGAGTCCAAGTAAAGCAGTTTTGAGGTCTGGACTCAGCACCCCAGCAGTTTGGTTACGGACTCTTGTGTGTATAAAATGATACCATGGTTTCCAAACCCCACAACTTAAGTAGACATGCATACAGGAAATTTACTTTTTTAAAGATTTATTTGTTTTTCTTTTTTTTTTTTTTTAAGAGAGAGACTGCATGTGAACAAGTGGGAGGAAGGGCAGAGGGAGAGAATCCTCAAGCTGACTTCCCGCTGGCCGTGGAGCCTGAGGTGGGCCTCGATCTCAGAACCCGTGAAATCATGACCTGATCTGAAACCAAGAGTCGGATGCATCACTGACAGAGCCAGCCAGGTGCCCTGCATAGACGAGATATTCTATAAAGCCGTGTGCTTTTGGGTGGCATGCCAATAGGGTTATTTTGTAAATTCAGATTATTACTTTCTGGGTGAAGACCTCAGAAAACCCTTGTCATTCTGTCCCTCTAAATAAGGTCTGTGGAAAGCACCAGTATTTATAGCAATGTGCTCACCAGCTTTGGGCTTCCTAAGTCTCCTTGCCCTCCCCTATCACCTCCCTCCACCGAGCTCATTTATTACAGCTGCTGGAGTGACAGCAGCTTAGCCTCGGGTGGCTCAGGTGGCTGGGAAATTGGATGATGCTGCGTGGGTGCTGAGCTCAGGAGGGAACCGGGGGATCATTAGAACATGCTGGAACTCCCCAGGGTGAGAACTGAGCTGGGTGAAGAGCTTCAGTCAGCCCCAGGTGTTCACAGCATTGCAGGAGGCAGGTGTCTCTCCATCCTCTCCCCTTGCTGTTCCCTCACCCACACAATGGAGGGAGTAGACTCCTTGCCCACTGGACACGTCCTGCCAGAGCCACCCAGGCCACCCTGCCCCAGGCTTTCCTGGGGGAAAAACCAGCACAGGCATCACCAGCTCCCCCAGCTGACTCCAGAGATGCTCTAGTGCCCTCTGAGGCCACGGTGCGGGCCTCCAGTCAGCCCAGCTGCCATCACCACTTCCTGGAGGCTGCAGCTGAGAGGCCATGCTCTGGAGTCAGGTGTGGGGACAGGACCTGCTGGGGACATGCAGGACAGCTTTCCCGCTCACCTGCCTGCAGGCTTCTCCTCTTCTCCTCCTTCTGTGCCCCCAGAACACAGAATTCATCCAGAACACAGCCTGCATTCTCACGGTCTAACCTGAGACAGAGGGAGTCTGATCCTGGGACATCCTCCAGCGTCCATGCTGGCCTGAGGACAGGCCTTTTACAGATGCATGTATGCGAAGTTCAGCCTTGCACCCTTCCAAGCTGGGTCAGAGAAGTGTGAGCAGCTGCGAGAGAAAGGCATTTCTGCCACCCCCTTAAGGAGCCGCAAGTCTGCTAACGGACTGGCTGGGTTTATCCCCCAGGGTCCTTCTGGGAGGAGCCCTCGAGTATTCGGAAGGTGCCCAGAGCACCCATGGCAGGGCTCTACTGGGGTCCTGAGGTCTGGGGGCAGGACGACTTGTTCGTCTCTGATGTTGTGTTGAAAGCGGGAGGACAGTGGGGCCCCACGTGTGCAGCGTGGTCAGTGCTCAGGGCCTGGCGTGGTGTCCTGGAATGGCAGGAGTGGAGGTGCCAGCTCAGGCTGTGTCAGAGCCTCTCCAAGGGGGTGCCGTGGGAGCCGAGCCTGCAGGCAGCTGCGGGAGCGAATGTTCCGGAAACGCCGGTGGGGCCAGGCCTGGCGTGCCGGGGGCAGAGGGTGGCCCGCAGGTCCTGTCCCCGAGCTCGGGTCTGGGCGAAGCCCGCCGGGAGGAGGCCCCGCCGGCCCGTCTCCCAGCAGCTCCGTCCCACGCGGCCTCGTCCTCCGAGCGGAGTCACCCGCACAGGTGAGACCACGCGCTGCTTTCCCGGCCTCCCTTGCGGCCGGCCCGCCCCTCCCACGTGGTCCGGGCCCCCCAATCAGAGGCCTCCCGGGAGCCTCTGCGCAGGAAGGGACCCGCGAGGAAGATGGCAGTGGGGACTGACGGGGCGCGTGGAGTCTGGGAGGCCGCTCCGTGCCCGGGGCACGGGGAGGGGCCGCGGCCCGGGGTGTGCTTGAGTGGCCTTCCGAGGCCCTGAGCCGAGTCCCTGCCCACGACGGGCTCCAGAGTGTCCCGACGTCCCCGGCTGCGGCCCCGCGTCGGCCTGGCCCGGAGTGAGTTGGAAACGCGCGGGCTCAGACCGGCCCAGGCCCGCGTGGGGCTCCGCGCGTCCGCCGGGCGCAGGTGAGGTGGGTGCGCGGTCGCGGAAGGGCCCTGCTTGGGCCGTGTCCACCCCGCGGGCGGGGCTTTGCGGAGGGGCGGCGTGTCCTCGGAGGGTCCCTCCTGCCGCGGGCGACGGAGGAAACCCGCGCGCGTCCCCTCCCGGGCGCAGGCCCTGTCCCGCACGCTGGGACCCACGGGCACGCAGCCACGCGAGCGCCAGTGCGGACGCACAGCCACAGAGACGCGGGTGGGTGCCTCACCCCGGCCTCTCCCGTGTCCGCTGCGTGGCGGGCCCCGGACCTTCCGCTGACGGTGACGTCCTCAAGCCCATGGGGCCGGGCTCGGGAGAAGGATGCTGTCGTGAGCGGTCACAGCCCCCGGCCACGTGGAATGCCCAGCTCCTGCGTCTGCCGGGGAGGTCCCTGGGCGCAGCTCCCCACGCTGCACAGCAGTGAGGATCAAACGCTGGTGGGTTTATGGCTGGGCCTGGTGGAGACCAGCATCGAACCCTGGGCACCGTGTACCAGCAATGGGCACCTCTGTCCTCAGGGCAGAGTGGGCTGCCATGTGCAGTGACCGTAGGTTGTGACTGGGCTGTGTTATTTGTGCATCAGCAGGGGGTTCTGACATAGTGGGGGCATTAGCTTTTGTGGTCATCAGCTGGAAATACTATTTATACCCAGGCGGGTCTATCCCATGGACCAATTCCAAGGGAAGGAAATCAGATTTGAGAGAAAGTCCCTGTGTAGTATATTGCACTTCAAATTATAATCCTGTGAAATTTCGTTAGTCATGTCTAGACTAAAAGAAATTGAATTTTGGTTATTTAATTACATTTCCTGCTGCTCTTAGGGGGAATACTGTTTTTATAAAGGCGCTCTGTCTTACTTGAGTGTTTTTGTTTTCTCATGTTGCTTTTGGAAGTGAACAGCGCCGACGCGGCCTGCTAGTCTTCTCTGGGAGTCTTGGAATTTGTACTGGAGGGCGAGTCTGGAAGGACATGACATCTGTCTTGCACCCTTTGCTTTTATCATTGTTATTGTCCTATTGCCATCATCATCGACATCACAGTCCCCGTCGCTACTGTTCCCACTGTCTTCCTCATCTGTGTTGGCATCGTCACCAGCACCATCCCAGCCGCCACTGAACTGGCATTCACCGTGATCTGGGCACTGCTTTAAGTGCTTTCAATGTATTTTTCCTTTGTCATCATCACTGGTCCACAAGGTAGTGTCATTGCCATCCCCATTCGCATGAACAAGTTGAGGCATGAGAGGTTAAGAGACTCCCCTCATGTTGCACAGATGGTGAGCTACAGAACCTGTGCTCGCGCTTGGCAGTTTCTCCCTAGGTTCTCCTGAGCAGGAGGACACCTCTGCTCTCCATGGAGAGGACACCCCTGGTCTCCGTGGAGAGCCCTGGCTCTCCTCACTAGGGTTCTGTCCTCACCTGGCTATCCTCAGAATGCCACCTCCCACCCACCTTCCTTCAGGCTCCCTTCTGGTTCACCTCCTCCTCACCTCCTCAGGAAGCTCCTTCTGGTATCTCTCCTCAGCAGCTCACAGCACTGCTGCGGTCCCCTCCTGACGTCAGCCACCTGAAGCACAGTCCTGATGATCCAGGAGGTGGTCCTTCAGTTAGGTAGACTGTTCCAGCCCAGTGCCCTGAGCATCTCTCTAGGACGACGGGGAACAGCCTGTTGTTGGGCTTTCAGGGCCCCGATGGTGGGCCTTAAGGTGCAGGAGGTGTCTATCATGTGAAATTTCTGGTCAGTAGAAGAGAATGGTGCTCCCTTGATCCCCGTTCAGACAAAGAAAAAAGCTTTCCTGCCCTCAAGTGATCCCTGAGTCTCATTCATCCTTCAGAAGTAGAGTGAAATAGAGTTGATTCAAACACAGCATAACTGCGGGCATTTTGCTTGGGCCTCCGCACACGCTAACTCACAGAACGCGGTGAGTGGTCTGGCTCAGAATGGCACAGGATTTCTCGTGTCTGTGAAGACCCTCCCGTCCTTCAGTCCTGTCCTGCTGTGCCTGGAGTTCCGGCTCATCTCAGGAGAAGATCGGAGATGTCGGGTCGAGTGAGTGGCGGCTAGTGTGCCCTCCTCATCTTCATCCCTCCCGTGTCCTCACCTGAGCCGGGACTTCTGTTGGAACAGGTGTGGTGCCTGGGCCGGTACACCGAGTCTGACGGGGTGGGGGTGGGGCCAGGCCCAGCTTCGGACCGAAGAGCTGCCACTGTTTCCTGGACCCTCGTACCCGTGTCCCCGAAGAAGACATGCCTGGGCTCACCCACCAGCCCCAAGGGATATGGGACTCGAGGCACAGAGACTGGAGCGGGTTCAGCCCAGACCAGGCCAGAATTCAGACCACCGCTGACCCGCGAGTGGGTCCCACCAGACACGGGGAAGCACCAGGGAGGACGCCACAGAGTAGCCGACCCTCGTCCGAGCCAAAGACCCATGAGGACGCAGGCTGCTGTTTCAGGCCACAGTTCCAGGGTGATTCCTTATGCAGTATTTTGTAGCGAGAGCTGACAGACATTGTCCGCTTCCCCATCTGGGCACCCAGGAGTGCACGGGCGTCCCTGCCCCACAAGTGCCCAGGTCCCTCATCCCACTGAAACAGCAACTCTGAAAAAGCTGGGGGAGCCTCTTCTCTGGTGCATTCTGGAGACACCAGGCATGCATGGACCCTGCTTTCCACATGCTTAGCAGGCGATTGAAAACTCGTGTAATAAACACGTCATTATTGCTTATAAGGTTTAATGGCTGTGTTATAGGAAGGATCTATTTCTGCTCAGGAGATAGTAGGGGAAAATAC
Source organism: Taxidea taxus jeffersonii (assembly GCA_003697995.1). NCBI lineage: Eukaryota > Metazoa > Chordata > Mammalia > Carnivora > Mustelidae > Taxidea > Taxidea taxus. The sequence goes on from ML101840.1 coordinate 74,835, forward strand.
TATCTCCAGCCAAGCCTGCTGAACAGTAATGTGGGACGTGTTTACTCACAGTGAGGGATCGGGCTGTAATGAGCTTCCACATTCACACGCAGGGCCCACTCGGAAAACCGTCCCCGGGGGGATGGTCTGATGAGGTTGGGAATGTCTCAGACGTGTGAGTGGTCATCCCACTGCTGGTGAAGACACTTGTAATCCTCACCACCAGCTATGGACTAGTTTGGGGACCCCGAGGCAGCAGAGCCTGTGGCAGGTGGGAAGGACCTGGTGAAAATGCTTTATGCTTTTTGGGTCGTCATCAGAGGGAAACAGCACAACTTACCAGGTGGACCAGAAGCCATCTCGTCCCCCGAGGGGCGGCGGGAGCCGGGACCTCCCGGCCAGCAGCAGACACAGGAAGTCTGGGCTGTGAGTGCTGCCTGCGGCCCCAGGCCCACACATGCTGTGTCCTGGAGGGTAAAGGACTTCTGGAGGTATTCACTAGTATTCTGTTCCTACTTCCCGTGGCATGGGCAGAGTTGTGCTGCCCCTGGTGTTCTGGCAGAGCCATGGAATGTGTGTGGGCCCAATGCAGAAGAATGTCACCGCATCTAGAAAAGTGCTCCATGATGAGCCGAGAGAGGAGCCTGCCGGCCAGCCCACCAATCCAAGAC
>ML101840.1:80484-116727 GCA_003697995.1 Taxidea taxus jeffersonii
TACACGAATGTCCAATCTCTCCAACACCGTTAGCTGTAAAGACTAGATTTCCTCCACTGACTTACTCTTCCACTTTGTGAATAGTATTATGGGTCTGTTCTGGATTGTGTCTTTAGTTCCCTTGTGCACGTTTCTACTTTCCATCAATACTACGCTCCCTTGATTACTGGAACCAGAAGGAATTACTAAAATGAGGCGGGGCATTCCTCCTGCTCCTTTTCTTCCTTAGAATTGTTCTCATGTTCTGTTTCATTTGCCTTCCCATGTGAATTTCTGAGTCAGCCTGTCACTCCCTCTGTGTGGAAACTAACGAGAATTTTACTGTATCGCACTACACGAGGGGTTATTTGGGGAAAAGGGGTCCCCACTCCAGCGCCCTCAACCCCGTGAGCGCGGTATGCCCCTCCGTTTGTTTAGACCGTTGGCTTGTCTCATTGGTGATTTTCAGTGTTCAGAACACTGACCCTGTGCATGTTTCATGGCCTAATGTGATTGTATTTTGCGATTCACGTTTTCACTTCCTGTGTATGTTGAGGCTCATGGATATCGGGGGTGGGGGAGGGCAGAAAAGGAGAGTTATTCCGGATTGGTCATCCTTCAAGTTCTGGTTACCTTCCCACATCCACCACGTCCGCACCAAGCTGTGGGCCTTCCGGAGTTTTCAGAGAGCTGTTCCGTGCGCTTGAGGGTTTCCGGTGCATTTCCTGGGGGAGCAGGTGGCGCGTGTAGACCGGAGAACAGACTTCTGTAAGGACCTGTGGCTGACACCACCATCTCTCCACTACAGTCCTCGAGCCCCTCCCCGGGACACATAGTGGGACTACCTTTCCCAGTCGCCCTTACATTCCCGTGTTCCCGTGACCCTGTTGTGTCCAGTGGTGCGTGAGCAGAAGGGAGGGGCACCCTGTCCAGGGCTGGGCCCTAGAGGCCCCTGCCCACCTGCTGAGCGAGGTGGTGATGCCCTGAGAAACCCGAGGCTGGTGCCGGCCGGGCAGCCAGGATACAGGGTCCCTGCCTGACCGTGGAGGAGAAGCATCCATCCCGTCAGGCCGAACATCCATCCTGGACAGTTTCGTCAGACAAAACACATTTTCCCCCTTACGTTGTGGAAGGTCACGGGTCGGGTGTCATTTCCTCTCAGCCGCACCTGGCTACTACCTGGAGGATGGACATATTTTTACCCATAAAGAAGAGAGCACTGGGGGCCTGGCCAGAGAGCAGAAGGGACAGTGTGTGAGGGACAGGGGGTCATGGCATCAGCCCCGAGGGGTGGAGGTGACAGGGAAGAGGGGATTTGCAGAGGAGAGGACAGGGTTTCCGGGGCTGCAGGATCAGCCTCCCAGCCCCGCACAGAGTGGGAAGAGAGGGCTCCTTTGGGGGCTCATTTGAGCAGTCTCTGCCCGACGTGTCCCCTATTCCCGTGTCCCTTTGAGCTCCCACCCCACATTGCCTGGGTGGCTTGGCTGACATGGGGTGTGGCCCGGGACCTCAGCCTGAGGCAGGGGCCACAGCCAGGCTGCTTAGGTCAGATGCGACAGGGGGTGGCCCAGGGGATGGGGCAGGAGGCCCGAATGAGTCTGTTCCCCAAATTAACGGGCCTGAGCGGCCGACCCACACGGCCTTGTGTGTCTTGTCCATGGACAGAATTGTCCTCGCAGGCCCAACCCCAGGAACAGGTGCTTCGGGACGAGGCCCCACTCTGGGTGCAGATACACGGGGGTGTCCGCAGGGAAGCGCATCTGGGGAAGGACGGGCAGACGGAGTGGCCCAGTTGACAGAAGAACCACAGTGTGCCGGGCGGCCCGGTCTCTCCGTCCACAGCCTTGGGCGCGCCCAGACGCTCGCTCTCTGCTCGCCATCACCGGACTCGTCTTGTGTCGGGGCCAGCGTTCAGACCGATGCGAAAAACGTAGTTTAGTAAATTCTTTCTTTTATTTTAAGATTTTGTTTGTTAGAGAGAGACACAGCGAGAGAGGAACACAAGCAGGGGGAGCGGGAGAGGGAGAAGCAGGCTCCATGCTGGGCAGGGATGTGGGACCCCGATGTGGGGCTTGATCCCAGGACCCTGGGATGATGACCTGAGCCGAAGGCACAGGCTTAATGACTGAGCCACCCAGGCGCCCCATAGTTTAGTAAATTCTAGGGGAATTCAGACCAGGTCCAAGGAACGTACAGGGGGGTGTGGTGGGAGCTCTGTGACGCCGACCCAGCCACCAGGGGCATACAGCCATGACCCTCTCGGGCGTCTGGTACTTGGGCAGCCGGAGGTGCTGTGCCTCCCCTGCTGGAACCCAGGGAGGTGGTGCTGCCCAGGGCTGTCTTGGGCTGCCCTTGCTGAGAGGAGAGCTGACTGGTGTAGCGGTGGAGTCAAGGGACCGAGGGGTCTCATCCCTGCAGCCTGAGAACCCTCTGTGGGGCCCTAATCCCGACTCTGTCCTATATGCAGCCACTGTGTCAGGATGTCCGTGGCAGGGAGGGTTTAGATGGAAGGTTCCAGAGCCTCTCTCAGTCCCGTGATGGACACGGTGCAGCCTGGAGACAAGATCGTCAGTGTCTGTGTGCACAGTGCACATCCCCCTGCCAGGGTCATGCTGGAGGGTGAGCGTGTGCCCTGGGGTCACTGCCCGCGTCTCAGCGTGTGATAGCAAGACCCCGGGGAGTCCCGAGGGACCAAAAGCGGACTGTCCCATGCACTCTGGGTCGGTGCTCCATGGCACGCTCTGCAGAGACCAGGTGGCCGTGCGGATCCGTGTCATTTACACCCAGCGGTCTCTGCCGTGTATGGAGTGCTGAGGGGACGGGTCGTGTCGTCGACAGTACGGTTCCAGTTCGGTAGGCAGAAGGTCGTGTGTGTGCACGCAGGATACTTGTGCTGTCTTCTAGTGGTGCGTCGCTCACACACACGCTGTGTTCCTGTGACGCGGCCGGCCTGCGATGCAGCAGTTCCGCGCGGGATTCGTGCTCCCCAGCGCGTCGTCACCCTCTGTCACCCTCAGTGACACAGCGCGATTGCACTCGTACTCACTAGAGTCCCCACGCTGGCCTTCCGTGTCTGTGACACCCCCGAATGTGTGTCATCCTGACGCGCCGGCCATGCTCAGCTTCTGGATCATTCCAGGCTTGGTATCTGCACTTTTTTCCGAGACCAAGTGAAAATAAGGGCAGGGCGCAGCGTCCGCTGGTAACGGCGATGGGCTTCTGATGGTGGGCCTGTGGGTGGTTCTAGGTCTTCGACTCCCTGCATTTTCTGGGCTCCTTTCCCGTGCTGTTAATATGCACGGCCCATGCGGCTAGGCTAACGGGAAGCTTTTAAAAATTGGCTTTGCCTGCTGCCCCCTTCCTTCTCGGGCACGCGTCTTGGCGAGCATGGGCCCTGTGTGTCCCCGCCTTTGTGGAATGCGTGTGCGGTATCCCCTACTGGCACCGCAGCCCATGAAGATCATCCGAAGAGCAGTCAGATTGGGCCACAGCCGTCCCCACGAGGGGGGAGCTTCGGGGCCCGCCACTGCTCATCTGTGTGCAAAGTTCAGTTTGTCTCACGGTGTCGTCCACGACCAAAATAATCTCTGATGAACCTTCCCCCGTAATTTATACTTGGCCTGTGAATAAATTGGCTCCCTTTGTAGCAATGATTTCATCACAGAAGAATTTCGTTTAAAAAATATTGGATGAGTGACATCTGGGTAGCTCATTCTGTTAAGTCCTAGGCTCTTGATGTCAGCTGAGATCATGATCTCAGGGTTGTGAGATTGAGCCCCATATCAGCGTTGCATTGGGCACAGAGTCTGTTGAAGGTCCTTATCTTCTCCCCCCTGCACCTCCCCCTGTGCCCAGTCTGTGTTTCTCAAAACAAAACAAAAAAACCCTTAAAGGAAAAAACAATGTCTGAAAAAGAACAAAAAATGGACGACTGTTTTAAGAGTTGGGTTTCCCTAGTTACTGGGTGACTGATGAAGAGACTGGAGGACAGGAGGGTGGGGTTAGGGAGGAGGGAGTGGTGGAGGGGGCTGCTGGGTCTGGAAGCCAGGCCTGGTTGAGGGTGGTGAGAGGACGCAGGGGTAAGACAGAGAGGTGGGGCAGACAGTAGGGCACTGCCAGACACGTAGCGGGGTTTGGGAGGTGAGAGGGGCCAAGCCAGGGGGTCTGAGCAGAGGGGCCGGGATAGACAGGAGTGGTCCAAGAGGGGATGGAGGGGGGCTCAGACCACTCGGCTGTTGAAGCCAAGGGATCGGGCCAGATATGGGTGGGCTAGAAGTGAAAGATGGAGTTGGGTCAGGGTTAAAGCCTGGGTGGAGGGGCGGTCCTAGGAAATGGGCAGGGCTACAGCAGGGTTGCGTAGAGGTAAGGGCAGAGCTGGGTGAGAGGGGAGACCCAGCAGTTGGAATGGCCTGGCCAGAAGGGCGGGGTCCATAGTCCTTTCCTGCGGAGTGGCATAGGCAAAGTGAGGAAAGCCTCCGAGGATCTCAGAGGTCCTCCTGACTTGACTCTGGAGTCACCGTCACTGGACCTCAAGGGTAAGGGGTGGAGGAAGCACCCTGTAGCTTCTGCACATGCACAGTCGCCCCTGCCGGTGTATTCCACCAGCCTTAATGTTCAGTCCTCTGGCTTTAATCTTTAGTCCACGCCTCCTATTTGGAAACCATAAAACTGTGTTTAATAGTATCTTTTTACTGAAATTTTTCTTATTTGAGCATGTTTGAGACTGTAAGATTTTCTTCTTGGGAAGTCTTGAACTGTTTAATGGCTGTCTTTCTAATTGAAAATGCTCTTGCAGACCGTACACTGCTGATTGGGGGCATATATTTTAAATATACTGGACGGCACCGTGTTACGTCTTTCCTCCTGTTTGTGAGACTTACTTTTTCGAGTGGTTATGTTTGGCATCGTCGCTCCCATTGCTAAGTGTACAGGACGTCTGTTCAAGCCGCCGTTATTCTCGGAGGCTCATCTTCTCCATGCTCCCTGTCACCGTCCCAGGAGGCCACCACCTCCCGGCCACCACAACAGGCTCAGGGAAGCCCCTGCCCCATGTCTCTGTGGGCCTGGGTCTGCATTTCCTTAGGCGCCTGCTGGAAGGACAGGACATTGCGACCCTGGCACCACCTGCTCCCACAGACCTCAGGGTCCCATACACCTGCCACCCAAATGCCTGGGGCTGTGAGGAGATCCCAGCTGGGGAGCACTAGATCTCATTACTGGGACCTCTTCGTTATAGGGGAAACCCCACCTACGCAGGTCAGGGTGTACATTGCACATCCCAGCATGCAGCTGGTACAGCGGAGGAACGTGGTAGGACATATCCGTGTCATTGCAGTTGGTCACCTGGACAATAAAAATACACGTTTTTGATTTCCAATGAATGACAGGTCATTTCTACTCAATGTAGGTCCCATGCGGTGTGTTTGTAAACACGTGGGGACTGTTTGGAGGGGATGGGCCTGTGGACGGGAACCACCACTTGTGATGCCCCCTGAGCCCCTGAATGCAGACCACCTGGGCGGGGTGGGGGGCGAGCACAGAGTGACAGGAGCCAGTGGGAGGGGAAAGCACTTAGATGATCCATGAAAACATTCTCCTGCGGCTCCAGGGTCTCTGGAAGATTTTCCATGAGTGGGAACAGTGGAGCCTGCAGTTCAGGGCGGAACAAGGCAGAGAAATCCGGTTTTCAGCACTCCAAGGTGTGAGGAGGCAGTAGGAGGAGAGCAGGCAGGAGGCTCTGCAGGCAGCAGGGGAGGAAAGGGGAGTGCAAGAGGATAGCTTGGGGAGATAAAGAATTCTGAGTGGGAGGAAAATGGTAGAGGTGGGTGGGAGCTTCCTGGTGGGTGAGCAGGTGGAGACCTGGGGCGCGTGTGTGTCTGGAGCAGGGAGGGTAAGTTCAGGCCCTTTCTCCATACCCTGCCCTCTGCATCTCTCCCATCTGGCCGTTCCTGAGTTGTAGCCTTTATAATAAACCAGTAATCTAGGTCTTTGAAGTCGATTCTGAGTCATACTATTTAAATTTTATTTCTGCTATCTCAGAAGTAGACTGGTAGATGTCGTAAATGCAGACATAGCCACTTGTGCTGTAGGCTTTGATCCACAGCTCAGTTGTATTCCTTTGGAGTGTGATATGCTCGTGTTATGTAATCAAAGTAAGGAGATGTCATATTGCAGAGTTAACAGCCCCGATACGACAGACACGTGGACAGTGTCAACGAAGGCCTTGTCTGCTGTTTTGTCACACTGGGTCCTGGTCTAGAACTACATGTTCAGGAGGAACCACAGCAGAAGAGAGGACAGCGAGCCGCGATCCGGAGCTTAGGCGTGTGTGAGACATGCAGGGAGCAGTGTCCCTGCAGGCCCAGTTCAGCCGCCAGAGGTGTTTATTCGTCCTGGTGACGCAAGCGCAGATTTGGCAGTTCCTTTACACCATCCTTGGGTGAGTGAGGGACTGGATTCCCACTTCGAGTTAATCTGGACGACTCTTCAGGATTGGAAAAATTTCCCACTGGTGCTAGACCAGAGGGGAGAAACAAGAAGTCTTGTGATTTCACGCTAGTTGATGAGTTTTGACAGAAGCAAAAAGGAAGTCTGTTCCCAGAAGTTGTGGAATCGGTTCAGCGGGAAGTAGAATCTCACAGAGCACAGGAAATGAGGTCAAACCACTTACAGGCCTTATGGTTCCAGGGGGACGGTGCAGCAGCCGTGAGTGTGCTTTCTGAGGGGACAGCCGAGCCCACGCCAGCCGTTGGTCTCTGCCAGGCTCCCTGGAGAGCGGGCCTCCTGACCTCCCTAGGGATGGTGTCCCTGCTGTCTGAGAGCACATGAAGGCAAGAAACCTGGATACAGTTTCGAGTATGAAGGACAAAAGTACTGAGCAAAGCTCCTCTGGATACACATGTAGACGCAGTCAGACCTTGAGGTGGGAACGCCCTGAAGAAAGAGGCTGTTTCTCACCCGATGCGGAAAGGTACGGCGGGAGGCTTCGGGGGCTGCTTGGGCGCCGTGCAGGAAGCTGCAGCTCGACAACAGGGACACCCTGACCCCTGTCGCGGCTCGGGAGATTCGGCTCCAAGGCCGCTGGCCTTTTCTCACAAGTCACACGCACCGTCCGTCTGGGGCAGGAGGGGCTGGGGCGCGGCCAGCTCTGGAACGGCAGAATCCGGGGCCCCGTGGGTTTTGGATGGGGCTGAAGACAAACCCTGCAACTGACATAGTCACACATGTTTGATTCCCAAGTGCCGCGTGGCAGGGCAGCCCAGTTCCGAGAACGAAAAGCCATTCCAAGAGGGAAGTGTTTGTGTGTTGCGAGGAGGTCACGCCACGGACAGTGCAATCCTCGTGACAACGGGAAGGGGAATCCGGGCAGACACACTGAACACATTAATGCTCTCCTAAGACTTCACAAAAAACTTGGACAGGAAAAAGTGTCCTGGAGTTTGATGGGCGGGCGGGGAGGGGCTCCCAGGGAAGGTGGTCTGCTCCTCCTGGCCCCGACCCGCTCCCCAGCCTCAGCGGGTCTACAGCTCTGCGGCTGCAGCGCGCCTCTGCGAGCCCTCTTCCGCAGGGCTTCTTGCTCGCCCTGCTGGCAGCACCATGCGATCCCTAGTCCGCCTCCACGAGTCCTCCCATCAGTGAGCGGTGACACGTCAACGTGAATCTCCCCACCTGGCTCGGGGTGTTTCCTCCGGGATTCCTCCGCACCCCAGGAAGCCTGCGGGCACGTGGGTGTCTTGGTTCATCTGTGATTGAACAGAGGGGCCTCCCAGTATGGGGGCACCTCCACGTCACACGTGGCCCTCTGGGTCAGAGCCAGAGCTGCTGTCTAAGGAGCTGTCGTTAGGGACACCGAGAGGCAGGTGCCGTCCTCCCCGGGGACCTGGGGTCAAGGCCCATCCACAGCCACACGGAAGCGGTGCCCGCACTGCAGCGGCATGTCAGCTGGTGGACGGACTTTCATTTGTGTCCTCTGCTCCCTGAAACCAGTGCCGGGCTCTGTTCTGGGAACCCACATCTTCCCTGCACCGGTTCTCGCTACAGCTTTGGGATCTGCTTGACCCAAGCATTTGACCCTCAGCTCTTCACCTTCTGGAGAACGGGGGGAAGGGCCTGTTTGGGGAGAAAAGGTTTCCTACGTGAGAGCATCTTGGGCAGTGACGTCCAGCCTGTGTGTCCGCGCCGGGCTCTTGGGACAGATAAAGCCAAGAGCATGTAATTCCCCCAATCCAGACACAGTCCACATGGTGGGGCTGGGGAAGGCCACCGTCGCACCCTGGCTGTTTGTCTCTCAGAGCTACGTCGAGAGGCAGGTGCGCTCCCGGGTCTCCTCGTCCCAGCTCAGGGCTGCTGCTTACCTGCCCAAGGGGCCCCTTTCTCACCCGGGCCAGGTGCTCTCTGCAGTCCTCCTGAGCAACCTCTGTGCCTCAGGAGCCTGTGAGGCCTCACGCAATGTCCACAGAAAGATGACGAATGTGGGAACGTTCACGGAGTTGAGCCCCTTCCCCTAGATGCAGACTTTGTCACGCTCACAGGGGCTCCTGGGTCCTCCCTGGAGAGACTGGTGTGAACAGCCCGAGTGGGCCGGGGCACTGGCGGCCCAGTGCTGGAGTCCGTGTCAGTGGCCTGATGTGGGAGCATGCTCCACCCCCCACTCGGCGTCACTCTGCCCTTCCCCACCCCACCCCTGCCTCTCTTGGGCTCCTCGCTCGGAACCCCCAGGAAGACCCCCTGCAGTACTGGCTGAGATGGCCCCTGTCCGCCCCGACGCAGTCCGTGGCTGGACAGGCGAGGCTGGGTGTGAGATGCTGCAGGGAGCACCGGGCGTGGGCGTGGGGTGCTCCCAGAGCAGGTCGGGGGAGAGACTCGAGGCATGGTCCGCCGCAGGTCTGATGGTTCTCTGCCCACACACTCGGTGAGTTCACACACGTGTCCGTCTCCAGCTGACATGCTGTGTTGTGCCCTCAGCGCTCAGGACGAGAGGCTCTGTCCGTTATTTATTCAGGTGCTGGCAGTGTTTGACCCCACGCAGGATGAGCAGCAGGACGCCAGCTGCAGAGACGGTCCTGTGATGGGCCTGACTGTCATGCCCAGAGCCCGAGCGCTGCCCATCCCCACCCAGCTCAGCTCCGGGCACTCAGCACACGGTAAGGACGCCGGACCCTGGATGTGTCCTCAGGGACCCCAGGCCGGGCGGAAGGCCGCCTTCCTCAGTGAGCGATTCCTGCCCAGCTTGCCAAGTGCAGAGAGCGTGTCCGAGACCGTCACGGGAGTTGATAAGTGAAAGCACCTCAGCTCTGTCTCCCTGGTTCGGAGCAGCCCTCCTCGGGGCTCCCGTCCCAGGCCTGTCATAGTGGAATCAGCTGCAGCGTCATCACTGAATATAAACTAAGACATTTGGAGGATCTCACTGCGACAGTTGCGCACACGCTGTGCGTGTGGAATCCTAGGGCCTTGCTGCAGCGTCAGCCTCACAAGCATGCTTCTGGAGCGACGTCAGCGGGCAGACTCTCCTCGGGTTTACCTTTCTGTCCTGCCTTACTCTGCTTGTTTTATCTGGGGACTTTTCCTCTCGGAGGTTGGCATGCACAGACACATCACCATTCAGGTGTTCTCTGTCGTTGTCAGCATCAGAGGACAGTTTTCTCTGTGTTCTCCTGTTTCAGCACATCGTGGGTCCTAACAGTCTTCACACGTTTGTGCTCTGCCGTGTGCTCTGTGTGTATCCCGCTTCCTCCGCCCTGGGCTCTTTGAAATACCCTTGTGCTCCGTGGGAGGGACTGTCACCTTGTGGACAGCAGTGCAGAGCCTGGACTCAGACTGCCGGGGGGACCCCACACTACCCCTACCCAGCAGTGTGGCCCTGATGACGACAGGCTCCTGTCTGTGAACTTGGAGTTGAGGGAGCATGGAGAGGGAGAGAGAAAATCCCAAGCAGGCTCCACACTCAGTGCAGAGCTCGTTTCAGGACTCGATCTCATAATCCAGAGATCATGACCTGAGCCCAAACCAGGAGTCGGACGTTTAACTGACTGAGCACCCAGGCGCCCTACAACTGTCTGACTTCTTGCTTTATGTATTCTTTGTTTCCTGAGGAGACATTGCTCCTCTCTGAGACTCCTCTAGTGCCTCCTGATTATTGGTAAGGATCTAAAATGACTGGTGTTTAGAACGGACTTTACAAAGGGAGACAGTCACCATATCTCTGGCACCTACTCTATGTCAAACACTGATCTGTGACTTAATCCTCATGGTATCCCCCAATACATCCACCATGATCATCTCTATTTTGCAGATGAAGGAAATGAGGCTCAGAAGGTTGAAATCACTTGTCCAAGGCCCATGGCTGGGAAGTGCCAGAGCCGGTATTTTTGAGAGATGGGACGAGTCTGAAGTCTGTTTTTTTCTCTCTGTGTCATGTTGTCAGTTTGTTCCATTCGTAATTAGAAAAATTCAACCCATAATTTTCTGTAGCATAGTACAAAGAAAATAGCAATAAACTTTTAATTTCAGAGTTTGCTGAACGCTATTCTAGGTCAAAGATATATTTTAGTTCCTTTTTTCCCCTTTTTTCAGTGTAATGCTTATCAGCTATTCACAACTACTTATTCTGGTTCTGGCCATGTGTCAAGTTTATAGAGGAGTCTAGAAAGCATTCTGCATGTTTGTTACTGATTTACTTTCTCTTACACAAGCATTATAATTTTCATCTCTCTTTCATCAGTTCATATGTATTCTGCATATTTCTGTTAGAGGCTTTATTAATCATAGTTGTTTTAAATTCACTGACTTATATTTCTGATATCTGTGTCGTAGCTGAGTCGGGTTGTGTTGGTTGTTTTGTCTCTTGACTATGGATGTTCCCCCTTGTCTTTTCTTGGGTCTTGTACTTTGGAGTTGAATGCTGGACACTGGAATGGACAGCAGAAGCTGAGATAATAGTATTTATACCTGGCAACGTGCGTGTGTCTTGTTCTACGAGGGCGTGTTTTGTGGGGTGAGTTGAGCTCCAACCCCCCCAGGAGTTGAGCTGGATCTGGATGTTACGTTTTGGTAGTTACTGTCAGTGTACCACAGCCTCTAGAGTCTTCTAGTGCCACCTTGTGCCTATGGTTGGATGAAGTTACTGGAGCATTTTTCTCAGAGCCCACCCTCTAAATGTGAGCCTGAGCCTCAGAGAGGGCCTCTCTGTACACACTTGCCCCTCTCCCAGGTCCTCTGCTGTGACTTGGACTCAGTGCCTGCTAACCTCGTGGTCGGGGAGTGGGGCTTCTCTGGTCCTGGTTAATTCTTAGGACTCGGTAGACTCCATGTCACCAGGTTTCGGGTGAGGCTCTTGCAGTGATCCTCACCCCCCAAGGTCATCCACACGCTGCCTTGTCATTTTGATGTGTCCTGTGTGGGAGTTCTCTGCCCTCCCCAGCAGAAGGCATCTCTTACAATCTGGGCCCAGGATGTTTTTACAGCTGTCCTCGAGCAGGGTGTCTGTCTGAGCCCTTCCTCTGACCACAGTGGGTCTCCAGCTGTGCCACGGAGGTGGCAGGGCTGGCTGACGCCCCTGAGCTGTTGGAGGTTTTTGCTACAGGAGTGAACAGAGGAGAAGGATCTGGGAAGGGCTTCGCTCCTTTCCCGCAGTGACAACTGTGCCCCTCTCCCAGGCCAGCACAACAGAGGGCAGATTTACCCAGTATCCTGGCCTGTCTCCGACCTTTTTCTTTCTTTCATTATTATGTTGTGTTGGTCGGTATACCGGACATCGTTAGTTTTGATGTAGTGTCTTAGATTTTTTATTTATTTGTCAGAGAGAGAGAAAGAGAGTGAGAGCCGATGTAGTGTCCACAATTCATTGTTTGCGTGTGACACCCAGCACTCCATCCAGCCTTACTCTTGAGTCTTTGGCAAGATCCGTGGAGCATCCACACATGCTTACACACTCGCCATGCGTCTGGGGCTTCTAGGATTCTGTGCTCACGGGCCAGCCCATACTGAGACTTTAGAAGCCTCCGGAACTGTTTAGAAGAAAGGCTCCTGCTTGCTCTTACAGCAGCCCCGTGTCGCTTTTACCCTGACACAGAGAAGCCGTGCTTCTTCCCCATCTCTCCTTGGAGGCGCCTTCCTCAGATTTCAGGTTAGTTGGTTTTCCTGCAACTCTCCGATGGGTCCCAGCAAAGCTGTGCTTTTGTCGATCACCTGGCCTTTTCTTGTCGCTGATATGGGGATGGCTTCCTTTATAGCATTCTGCAACCTAAGTGGAGCCCAGATGGTCATGCCCCTTCTCTCTGAGGATGTGTCACTTTCCCTCATAGCCTGTGGGACAGACACTAATCGTCTGGGCCGTGCACGGCCGAAGAGGACACTGGAAATGCAGTCTGCATCCCACACAGCTGTGCGTCCGGGTGAGCATGAGCACGCAGGACGCGAGGAGTGCTTACTGATGGCGACTAGCGGGCTTGGCCTGCCCTGTCTTCTCAGTCTGCACGATATCTCCCCCATTCAGTAAAGAGGAGTACTCGAGTTCAGAGACGTGGCATCCTCTGTCCGTCACAAAACCCCAGAGCAGCAGTGCTCAGGCATAGACGCTCCGTTCTGGGCACAAACCCAGTCAGTGAGATCACTGACAAAGACAGATCCAGGTGGACCCTGCAGCTCCCTACACGCTCCCCTCAGGGCCCATCATGCTTGTGTTCCCTTCTGAGCTGCCATCTGGTTGGCATTCCTCCATCAGGCTTACTGGTATCCAGTGATCTTGTCAACTTTCTGCAAACCAGAGATCCTGTCAACACTGCAAATCCCCAGGTGTCTCAAAGAGCTCCAAATACTCCTATGAAGTATGAGGGGACCTCGAGTGGAGTAGCTGGTCTCAGAGAGGAAGGCCACTTTCCAGAAGACAGTTGAACCGGGAAGATGGAATGCACCAGGAGATGGTAGAGAAGAGCTTCTGGGGGATGACTGTGGGGTGCTGGTCTGATGAAGGCAGCGCCTCTCCTCCTCTCTGTGAGGAGCATGTCCGCATTCTTCACCAGGACCTACAGTGTTGCACCTGACCCGGCCCCACTGCGCTGTCCAGCCTGACCTCATGTGAGGGTGTCTGTTGCTCACACCACTCACCGGAGCTGCACTCTGGTTTTTATTTTCATTTATTTGTTTATTTTTTAAGATTTTATTTATTTGGCAGTGAGAGAGATCAGAAGTAGGCAGAGAAGCAGGCTCCCTGCTCAGCCCCAATGCGGGGCTCGATCCCAGGACCCTGAGATCACGACCTGAGCCAAAGGCAGAGGCCCAACCCACTGAGTCACCCAGGTGCCCCTGCACTCCGGTTTGTAGTTGGTTTCCGGGTGCATCTGGTGGAAGTTTGCAGTTGCCTTCCTTCTGCCCAGAATGTTCTTTCTGATGTTCCTTTTTTCCTTTCCATTCTCAAAATGAAAGTCATTTCACAACTTCTCTGCCGCTATGAAAGTGTCCTCCCCAAGTTATTCTCCATTTCTTCACTATTTCTGTTGTAGCAACTATCACTATCTAAAATCACCTTTTTTGTTCCATATTTTGTTGTTTGTTGTCTGTCTGTTGCCTGTTTCCTAGGTGACCTTGTCAGCTCTGATCACCATTTATCTCAGTGACTGGACAGTGCCAGGAACACAGTACATGACCAGTAAAGCTCTCATGAATGACTGAAGGAACGGGGATTTATGAAACCGTTCATGAATCTGATGAGGAGGTTCTGCTGGTTTTTTCTCCTTCAATCCCATCCACCTTCCTTCCTCCTGGACTGTAAGAGGCAGCTGCTTCCAGGTCATGAGGCCGAGGAAAGGGTCAGCTCCTTACCTGTGGTTTCCCCCACCAGTGCTGCTTCTCCTATTCCAGTTCTCTCTTTCCTTCTTGTCTCTCTTCCTCTTCTTTCCTCCTTCTGTCCTCTGCTTCTCCCACACCTTCCACAGCTCAGCCACTCCCTCATCTCGGTGAGTAGCCCTTAGACCCACCCTGAAGTCACTGAATGTCCCCTTATCCACCCTCCAGAAGCTGTCAGACCCAGACCAGCCTCTTTCGGTCCTGGGCAGTCCCTTCTTCCAGTTTAAGAAAAAAATGGATTTTGTTCCTCCTGGACCTTAAGGCAAATTTGACATTTGATAAGCGGAAAGTAACTGTTTTCCCCAAAGCCCGCTCAGAGGTTTAGAGGCACAGATTTCCGCGCCATCAGCTCAGGTGTGTAAAATAACTTGATTCCTCCCTAACTGTGGTTTCTCCCCAGAGCCTTCGCTCTGCCTAATGGCAGAAGAAAATAGATTCATTTCCAGGTGAATGGCATCAATTCAGGGTGGTGAGCTGCTGTTTCTAGACAACTCAGGGCTTCCTCCCTCCGCTCTTAGGTGGCTGGTTCACGTGGGGTCAGGGTGGGACCCTCAGCCCTCACCTCCTGTTCTGACATCTCCTGACTGTTGATGTCACCATCCCGGATCTGGTCCCAGCGGTCCATGTGCCTCTTTTGCTGTGGCATCCCCTCTCCCAGATGTCTTCCTGGGGTGGCATCCCTTCCTGTGCTGTAGGAGTTCTCTGTGGGACCCAGGTGCACCACACTGCCCCCGCCCTTGTTGGGATGTGGAAACCCAAGGGCTGTCTCCCAGGTCCCCTCTACCCTGAAGCCCCACCTGTCCTCACCCTGGCTGTGGGGGGTGTCTGTGATGTTGCTGCTTCCAGAATCTCAGGTAGGAAGCAAACCCAAGTCCTCTCTGTGTTGAGCCCTCTGGTGTATCAGGGGCATCCCCTGCTCTCTGTTTCACAGGTAACTCTGGGGGAGGGGTATGGGGGAGGGTCTCTCACAGACCTTCCTCTGTGTCTCATCTCTCTCTCTCAGATTTCACTTCCCCCACCCAGGGATCACCTTTGCCTGTTCAGGGGTGGGAAACCTCAGACTCCCAATACAGGAGTGATGGTTTCACAGTGAGGCCAGGTGCTCCTCGTCCACAGTGTTACAGTGTCCCGTGGCCCCATGCAGCGGTCATCAGCTCACCTGGCAACTTCCCTGATCAGGTACAAGCTGAATTTCTGTCACAGGTCCTGGATGTGCCCAGGATGGTTGGGAGGACTGCAGATCTCTGTTGGCCACGGGTCTTACCTGGCCAGACGAGGTGCCTGTCGTCTTTGCTGCCGCTGCTGCCCAGTACCCAGTACACCCTGGATGCAGGGGGGCAACGGAGGGGGCTTCTGTCTTCTGAGTCAGCTTGTTATATGCCCGGAAATTTGACAGACATATCCGAGCCCCACATCTCTGCTCCACGAGCTTTGTCTGACCCTCCATACTGCTAGTGACCCAAAACGGCACACACTCTTCCACTTCTGTCAGCGCATAACCGGAAGCAGCTTAATCTTGTTCTCTCTCAACCTGACACAGGGTTGTGTCATCTGACTCAAAATTGCTGCAAGAGCAGCTGGGAATGTAGTCTTTATTCAGGAAGAAAGGAGTTCCGCTAATCCCATGGAGCTCATTGCTGCAGCACAAAGGATGGACCAAGGGATGCTTCCAAGCCTTGGGGCCTTTTCCATTTATAACCAAATAATTCAAACAGAGGAGGTGGATGCTGAGACAGCGGTTTCAGCTGGGGACAGGAGATGAGCAGCAGTGTTAGGAAGAGAGCAGACCACCTGTTTAAGACAAGTGGTAATTTTGGGCCCAAGAGATCCGTGAGTCGTTGGATGGTACAAATCTAAATTTTGAAACAGACAACAGTTCCAACTAGAAGGGAGATGGAAATTGTTTCTTAAAACATTGGTACCACTGCAGGCAGAAGAGTCCACGGAATGCCGATGACATCTTAAAGTAGTTCTTGTGCGACTTCACTCTCCTGAACGTCCTTGATTTTATTATTCGTCACTGTGACAACCAGTTGACGCGTGCCCTAGCATCCGTGTGTCGGCCGTCCGCCCTCCGCAGTGTACATCCGAGCGCCGTTCCCGCAGACAGCCCTCCCCTCCACCGTCTCTGGTACCGCCTGGTGACTCCCACCGTGGTGCACGTGGGATGCTTCGTGTCCCCAGCCACAGGGATCCAACCGGCCAGACCCCCCTCTCAGTGTGCGCCCCAGCCCCCGTGCAGGAAAACCGTCCTCTGAAAGGGGCACGGGAATGCGTAGCCAGTCTCGCTGAGCAGTCTTGTCTCCTGAGCCATTTGTACGTGAGCGTTCCTCATATCTGCACACACAGAAGTCAGTGCTGGCCGTGGGGGAGGACCGAGCTCCTCTCTCTGTTTATGAGCAATTTTCCTGCACAATAGCCTTTCACTTGCCTTTCACTTCTAGAAACGATTGTCCACCTGAATGTCAGATAGAGATAGAATTGTCTCAGAGATGATGATGTGTTTCCAGCTCTCAGGCATCCACTTCACCTTCCTGAACGAGCTTCAGTATTTGTGTGGCCACACACCTGAGTCTGTTCCTGGGGTGGCAGCCCTGGACAGACAGACAGACACACACACACACACACACACACACACACACACCCCAGGGTGATGACCTAGAAACTAAACGCCCAGGTCTGTTTCCAATTACACATTTCAGGAATGCTCCCTGCCCAGTACATCAGTCTTTGATTTCATGAAGAGAGAAATTGGAGCCAGAGAATCAGCAATTTCTGGTCTATTCTGGAAGGGAGAGAAGACATCAGAGAAGCCTCAGTGTCAAGCTGACTCAGAGATTAACATTGATAAGTGATCAGTGATCTCTAGGAAGCATGGAGCCAATACCTGGTTGGGGTCGAGGATGGACCAAGCCAATCAGAATCCTTCCCTGAGATTTTCCCAAGGTGGAACAGACACTGTGTATTTCTCCAGTGGGCATGACTCCATGACATGAGGCTTGGGGTCCATGGACTCCCATGTTTCCTGTCTCCTGGAAAAGCTGCTCCAGCACGGCAGAGGATAAAGTCAGAGCAGGGAGTGAAGGGGACACGATGGTGTTCCATTGTCTGGTGCCTGCTTCCCCATGATGCTCTCATCTATCTGCCGCCTGTCGTGAGCTAGCCCACCCAACCTAGGTGGGATCCAGGTGGGGCCAGATGACCCACCGACATGCATGACTGAAGAGTCTAGAGCTGTCCTCAGAGGTGCAGGCAAGTGCACGAACATGGAAGCATCTGTGGTTCTCGCAGGAGTGGGGAGTCTTAATCCTGGGCTTGTCTGAATGACCAGGGAGGAAGCAGGATTTCTGGGAGCCAGGGACAGCTGTAGGCTGGGGAGAGCGGCCGTGGACAGGATCTGGGACCTTAAAGGAATGCAGCGTCTGTCAGAGCCACAGGCCAGCAGGACAGAAGCAGAAATGCCCCAGCTTCCCTCTCCTCCTGCCCTCCAGTCTCCTGCCAACTCCCGCAACTGGCTGAAGCCAACCAGGAGCTGTGGAACTGCTTTCGGGCAGAGTTGGGACCAGCCTCCCTGCACAGAGCGGAGCAGGGCAGAGGAAGAGCAGAGCAGGAGGGGCGGGGAGAACAACCAGCTCAGAACCCTTCTTCCTGGTCCTTGATGGACAAACGCCCCTTGACCTCTGGCATTTGGAATTGTGTTTATGTCACCTGAAACGGGAGTTCTTTTTTTTTTTTTTTTTTTAAATATTTATTTATTTGACGGAGAGAGAGAGCGAGCTCATAACTAGGCAGAGAGGCAGGCAGAGAGAGGGGGAAGCAGGCTCCCTGCTGAACAGAGAGCCCAAGGCGGGCCTCAATCCCAGGACCCTGGGATCATGACCTGAGCCAAAGGCAGGGGCTTAACCCACTGAGCCACCCAGGCATCCTGAAACCAGGAGTTCTGTTGACTCGGTCTATTTCCATGAGTCTCTACTGGACCACAGTGTGATCCAGGACTGGGCTAGCGGTCCTGGTGGATCCAGGGAGGGACCTGCGCCATGTGGGTCCGGGATTGGACATGGAACGATGTGCTGATCCAGGACAAAACCTAAGCTGTGTGGGTCTGGGATGGGTCATGGAACGATGTGCAGGTCCAGGGCAGGGCCTACGTCGTGCAGGTCTGGGAATGACGTGTGGATCCAAGACGGGACCTGTGCTGTGCTAGTCTGGGACGTGATGTATATCCTGTGTAGGACGTGGGACCTACAGATCTGACAGATGATGTCTGATGCAATATGCACCCTGCATTTCTGAGAGAGGAGGCAATGAGCATCCGAAGTCCACCATGCATTCTCAACTGGAACAAGCAGGAAAGCGGCCCGGGAGCCTCTGAGCAGTGAGCTGTGGGGTGGCAGGAAGGCCCCGTGGACGGAAACACCAGCTCCTGTGACTTTGGCTCCAAAGGGGGGCCATGGTAGAAGCTAGTTCCTGTTCAGGTGTCTGAGCTGAGGAGGCTCGAGTAGGAGCCTCACCATGGAGGAGGGGAAGGGGCATGTGGAGAGCAGGGAGGAAGGCAGATAAGAGCCCACAGCAGAATCTCGCCCTCACCAGCTAGCGGGGTCACGGGACTGGGTGACACTCACAGCCTGTGTGAGTCTGGGACTCAGGGAGGGACACAAGCTCAAGGAGAGAGTAACATGACAACCAAAGATGGTGGAGACTGAGTTAGCTATGCTCAAATAAAGGGAGGAAGAGGGGCACCTGGGTGGCTCAGTGGGTTAAGCCTCTGCCTTCAGCTCAGGTCATGATCTCAGGGTCCTGGGATCGAGCCCCGCATCCGGCTCTCTGCTCAGCAGGGAGCCTGCTTCACCACCTCCCCTCCTGCCTCTCTGCCTACTTGTGATCTCTGTCTGTCAAATAAATAAATAAGATCTTTAAGAAAATATTACAAAGGGGGGAAGAAAGAAGTATAACCTTCCGGGAAGCGAGGTCATGTTAAGACAGGAAGGAGAAAAGTTGCGGAGGATAACAGAGCAGCAATGGGGACATATATTTGAGAAGCGGATGGAACAAAAAGATCCTTAGGAAGAGTGAAGGAGGAAAGTATTGATGTGGAGGGAAAAGGAGGTGCAAGGTGTCTCTGGTTTGTGTTCCTCAAGAAGAGAAAAAGCAAAAGGAGAAGTAAAATACCCAGACTTGTAGTTTAAGAGAGCTTTTCTGAAATCAGAGAGGCTGAATCTGCAGAGCCTGATGGAGGGTGAGGTGAGAACTGTTGTGAGTCAGTGTGGAAGCTGGGCAAAGGACGTGGTCAGAGCAGGGCAGTCAGCTGAGCTGGGCTCTGTTAAGAGCAGTAGGATGGAGACAGAGGGAAACCATTGGTTCGGCAGCATAGAGGTCCTAGGTGGCTTTGACAAGAGTAGTTTCAGTAGGAGTGGGGGTTAGGCACTTGGCTGAAGATGGTAAAGGAATACAGGAGGTAAGGATGCAGACATGGTCGCCGTATACAGTTTGACCAGGAAGCTGTCAGAAGTAGGGTGGGAGCTGGAGATGGAGGAGACATCCAAGAGAATGGTACCGTGTTTAAGATGGCAGGTAAGGAGGCATATTTGTCCGCTGGTAGGACAGATCCAGAATAGAGGGGGAGCTGATGCTGGTGCAGTAGATGGGTGGGTTACCAGAGAAGGCTTTTGAGGAGGTTAGAGAAGGTGAGGTCCAGGGCGCGAGTGAGGGGTTGGTTGCTGCAAGGGGAAGGGACGTGCCACACATTACACCAAGAGAGAAGGTGAAAGGCGGGTGCACAGGAGGCAAAATGAAGGCTTGGTGGTGAGAAGCTGGGAAAACAACTAATTGTTTCTGTTTTCTCCACGAACTATGAGGCCGGATGATCATCTGAGATTGGAGAAGAGAAGGTACGTGGGAAGTTTGAGGTCAGAAGGGAAAGTGAAAGCATTGTTTTTGAGAATGGTCATGAACTTTGTCAGAGAAGTGCAGTGGTGCAATTTCAGATCTAAAGACTGGAACTGACAAGGAGACCAGTTAGCACAGAGTGTGCTCCTCCTGCAGGCACACTCAGCTGGGGGTAGGTGCAGGTTAAGTGAGGAAACGGATTTTTTTATTATGTTCATTTAGCCACTGTGTAGTACATAATTGGTTTTTGGTGTAGTGTTCAATGTTTGATTAGTTAAGTATAATTGAGTTCTGTTTTGCCCATTAGAACAGTGGAGGGAGAGGGGGCAGGGGAGCTAATGGTATCTGGTGAGCACAGAATCTAAGGTGAGCTGGGCAGTGAGGACACAGGGAGGTGTGCACAGTGAGAACTCGGTAGACCTTTGGTTCTCATGGGGACAGCGTGGCCAGAGTCTGGACAGGGCACTACATACTGTGGAGTGAATAATCATAAGTGAGCAGTTGCATACAAGATGCTGGGAGTAGAGTGATTACTCAGGATGGCAGGGTCACAGGAGCTGGGGTGAAGGTAAAGGTCATTGGAGGGGCAGAGGTCAAGGAAAGAAGACCAACAAATGGAAATGACCATCCATTTGTCACTTGTAATGTGTTTAAAAGTGAGTGACATGTACGCACTGTGTTAGATGTCATGACGGTGGTGACCTCAGGGAGGAGGGGAGGACGGTGACCTGGAGGTGCTGGTGGAGGCTTGGCGGCAGCCCGGGGTGGGGGGGGGGGGGCGCATTGTTGCTGAGGTTCTGTGTCTTGATCCAGTGCCACTTTCCCAGGTGCATTCACTTTGTGAAAGTTCCTCAAGTGGTTGACTTATGATATATGCACTTTCTTATTTGTTATAATTTGATACAGAATTAAAGACATAAACAAAAGTAAAGGACTACCAAGACATGGTTATGTAAGTTACTGTGCAAATTGTTATAGCTGTTTCTTTTCCCCCTTCATCTTTGTATTTGACTTCTTTCTGCTCACACCTGGGCACAGATACAGAACTGTGGACCTTCTGAGTTTTTTCTGAATATTTGTTGTTTCATTTCTTATAATTAAGTCTTTAATCAGTTTTTCATTAGCAGCATCAACAGGGGATTACATTTAAAATGGAATATTTTTAGCATCCCAATGTGCAGTGCACTCTAATTGTTCTGTTTGCAGGGTCATTTGAGAATTTATCGCATGAGTCCATTAATAACCCGGCCAGGTGGCATGTTGGGTCCAGGGACATGGGCTTAAGGTCATTTCCTTTCAGTCCTCCCTGTGTGACGGTCATTAAGTGTAAAACCTCATCTGGAGATAATGTCAGGGATGTAAAGCGCAGGCCCTTTGTGTAGGCAAGCTGGGCTCCCGTTGGTCTGGCAAATGTTCCTCTTTTTGTCCTCGTCCAGATGGCCCGGAGTGGGGCTCCTGCTCTTCCTGCTGTGTCTGTGCGCAGGGTAGACAACAGGCCCCTTTGTTTTTCTTGGAGCCCCAGAGCTTCGGGCTGGAATGGCTGCAGCGTGCCCGGCCTGGCGGGCACCGGTGACTGCAGGCGGCTCTGCTGATTTACACAAAACATCACCCCTCCTCAGTGGCGGGAGAGGGCCTGACAGCTGGCCCTGTTGGGAGCCATAGCCCAGCTCCATTTTCTGGAATCTGGAGTCCCCTCACATCCCCTGAGAGCTGGAGGCGGTCTGTGCTCTACCAGGAACGTGTCTGAGAGGCACAGTCCCACCCAGTAGTGTAGAACAGGATTACCTTCCTTGCTCTCTGGCTGGATCATGCTGGCCTCTAAAAGCCCCACTTCCCCCCTTAATCTCATCCATCTGATTTTTACCTCATATTTTTCTCCAAATAGCCCCAAAACAGTCATTTTGGGGAAAATTTCCAGTCAGGACTTAGGTTTCCATTCGAGTTCCCCACTCCAGGTTGGGCCGTGCTGTCTCAGGGGTGTTCTCACCTCTGCTTCTCTTGGGTATAGGATCCCAGGGAACTAGGGAGATAAAGCAGATAAAGGACAGGACTCCCGTTTACATTTGATTTCCAGGCAATTTATTTTTATTATAAATATGTCCTAACAATTTCACAGACGTTTTTATACTAATAAGCACACGTTATTTGCCGAAAACACAAACTTAATGGCATGTCCTTTATTTGCTGAATCAGGCCACCCCACGTCTCCCTCCCCTCGCCCCCACCTCTCCGACATCACTTCTGAACCTCCTGGCTGTGCGGGGCTGGCGCAGCCCCCTTTGTGTGGACATCAGAGCCAGGATGAGCTGAGCCAGCAGCCTCCCCTGACACAGAGCCTGCCCTGCTGAGCTGCTGGGACCAAGGAGCACTCGGAGGAAGGCAGCGAGCCACAGATGGGTCGATAGGTTAGGATGTGTTCTCCCCGGCCCTGGGCTGTGTTGAAGTCACTTTACGGGGTATTCCTGTGACTGTGTCCACCTCCCCCAGGGGGCTGTGTCCATCATGAGCTCAGCAGCACGTTTGGGTCTCTCTGCATGGCTGGGTGGTGGATGTGGGGTTGGGACACCTCTCCTAGGAACTGTGGGGCACTGGCCTGAGGGGAGCAGTTCATTTCGAGAGAAGTGGTGGGTCCTGGAGGTCACAGGGAGTGGCACACCCTCCCCTTGGCTTTCTCAGGAACCTGGCAGTGAGGCCTCTGAGCTTGTGAGTCATGTGGGGCATGGGGAGCAAGGTGCAGAACAAGCTTGTCCATGGAGAGTGAAGACAAGGCAAGACAAGGGGCATGGGGTGGAGAAATGTCACCGCGGGGGCAGCCAGGGACAGGGCCCCAGGGCGTGGCCAGAGGTCAAACCTGGCCGATGTCCCCCGGTCATTGTCAGAGCTTTGCCCTTTGGTGCCTTTTGATACCTGTATACTCAAAGCTGGCACCGCGACGTCGGTTTTAGCAGTCGACTTTGGAACTCTGAAGCTGGGGCGTTCACTGGGGCCACTCTGAGCGGGGATGGGTGGGGCTGAAGGAGGTGACCCGGGCCACACATCACGAGCCTCTCGGGTGTGAGGGGCTCTAGCAGATGTTTGCACACATGTCTACACAGCAACTTCACTCCAACAGCTAGATGAGCAAGCAGCCCCTGTGTGTTCTGATGGACGAATGTGGTCCATGTGTGCAGTTGGACATTATTCTGCCAGACGATGGAGGGACATTCTGATGCCACAACCAACAAAAAGACAACTGCCGGCTGATTGCACTTGTGTGGGGCACCGGAGAGTCAGACTCCCACTCACAGAGCAGGGGCTGGGAGCTGGCGCTGGGGCGTTAGTGCTCCAGGCCTACAGGATGACACAGCATTGGCAGTGATGGTCGCACAATGTGGGAATGCTTCATACCGCCGGACCGTGTGCTCAAGCCCTCCGAGGTCCTAGATTGTATGTGATGGGTTCTTTACCGCAGTTAACAAGAACTTGGAGAAGAGAACAAAAGCTGGTGTTCTCGTGATCCCTGGTGGCATCCCCCGGTCGTACGTAGCTCTGCACAGGGGTTGTAATTTCATTTCTTCTCCGCTGTCATCCGTTCTCCAAACCTCCCACAATGAACCCCTGTATAAGCAGATGAAGTGTAGGCGATGTGGTGGGAGGTCTCCTGGAGCGTCCTCAGTGCCTTTGCTGGAAAGGCTGCATCAGGTGCCTGCGAGGGCTGCCGTGGTGGCTGGGGCCTCGGCCCGAAGTCTCTTCCTAGACCGAGTGTGTGTGAAGGTCCTACGGTAGCACCGCATGCTGTGGTTCGGGTGCTCTGTGAGCGGCGCTGGCAGCCAGCGGGGACCGAGGACCGCAGAGCAGGCGGGCAGTGGACCCCAGCTCTCCCCGCCTCCCCATCTGCTGCAAGTGCAGCCTCCCTCATCCTCTGAAGCAGCGTTGAGCTGGGCTGTTGGTTCTGTCCCCTCCAAGACCCCACAGTGGAAAACGGTACCGGCACAAGGTCCCAGTGAAGGGTCCCCGCTCCACCCTGCTGACCAGGATGGTGCTGCTAGGGACAGTGGTCCTCGTCTCACTTGGTCCAGGCCTGTGGGTCCCGTCCCCCCTGCTTACCAGACCCAGTGAGTGTCCTGCCCCAGACGTGGACACTCTTTTATGGAATGAGTGAGTCATGTGGCTCCTGTGGGAGCAGCCACATGCCTCTCGATAACAGTTCTCAAAGCCAGTGTCAGGAGGGCCTTGCCTAAATGTCAGCGAATCCTCCAAAGCCTTGTCCTTGGGCTGCTCTCCATCAGCTGAGGGGAAGTGCAGTGACCAGGGGTCTGGAGGGGGGAGTCTTCCTAAGGAATCCCAGGTTACATGACCCCTTCCCAATCCCCAACCCAACACCCTCGTGCACCTGGCCACACACCTCACACATGCACATGTGTGCACACACAGCACACACTCAATTCTCTGCCATGTGATTCAGTATCCAAACTGTGACAGTTCCCAGACTGAAAGGGGCCACTTTTTCTATTTGCCCATGTCCACCGATGGCCACCGGGACTGTCCTGGGGGTATGTCCTTCCACCCAGAGGGTCCTTCATGCTCTGGTTCTTGCCTTTTTCTCAAAGTAAGACTCCTCTTACTTTCTCTCCCTCTTGCATTCTAGCTGCACCAACCCCCTCCTGCTGCCACAGGGCCTTTGCACATGCCCTTCCTGTGACTTGAGCCACCCTGTCCTTTCCTGTCTCATTTCTACTCATCCTTTAGATCTCAGCTGAAGTGTCACTGCCTGGGAAGTGCTTTCACTGCCCTTCCATGTTCATCCTTCATTTTTTGTTACCCTGACAGGCTGGTCGTATTTCCTTTCTAGTACGTACCACAATTTGTAATGACATATTGCTTTCATGTGATTATTTATTCAAGGTAGAACTTCTGTAGACTGTGAGCTCTGTGCGGAACAAATGACCCTTCTTACCCCGTGTCCAGCACGTTGCTGGCACTGGATGGAAGTTTGCTGAATGAATGAGTTTGTTCCAACGCCTTTCCTTTACGGGGAGAGAAACCGAGGCCCAGACAGACGGGATCAAGTCTCTCTGGTCGTCAGGTCACATCCTAAGGATCAACAAGTCTTTTTTTTTTTTTTTTTAAGATTTATTTATTAATTTGAGAAAGAAAGCACAAATGGGGAGTGAGCAGGGAGCCCGATGCAGGCCTTGATCCCAGGACCCTGGGATCATGCAAGTCTCCCTCTTTTGACCCAAAGATCCCTGTGGGTCTTTCTGCATGAACTTGGGCCCCTCACAGACTAAGCAAGAATCTGGGCTCCTTCCCTGGAGAGCAGTAAATTCACTGGGAGACAGCAGACCCTCCCTGAGGCCCAGTTCTGGTGACGGGATTTGGGGCTCAGTCCCAGCCTGGCATGCTGGGTGCTGGTGAGAGGCCTGAGTCCCCAGAGGGCTGACTGGAACAGCAGCATGGAGCCCTGATTCAGCGCCCGCAACCCCCGAGGGCTCCTAAGCCATAGGACATCCCATCCAATAAGCCAAGAATAGCAGGGGGGTTAATGAGCCTGTGAATGAGAGTTTATCTTGGCAGAACATGGAAGCGCAGCATAATGGCAATGTGGGAAAAGGCCATTAGTGGGAAGGCAGAGACTGGAAAATTAGCATTGGGTCCCCCCTCCCTGGCTAGATTCCCCCGGAGCCCGCCCCATCACTGGTCCCTCGGGAGGCTCGCAGGTGGCCTGGATGGCAGATTCTCATGTGGCGGGGCCAGCAGTGACCCATTTTGGATAAGAAGCCATTTCTCTTTCTGTCAACCACATCGAATTGGTCATTTTGAATATCCCTTCCTGCTATTTGCTGTGTTTTCGTTAATTCTTTCCTTTTCTTGGTAACTGTACGAGTTCAGGCCCATTTTAGCAGCAAATGACAGAATTCTGACTCAAACTGGCTTATGGGAAAAAGATAGTATAGGAACATGAGAGGAGTTTATTGTAGACCCCAGGAGTGTCCATGCTTCCTATTCTGTCTCTCACCTCTGGTCTTGTCTGGGCGGGGATTCTCCTGCAGGTGGCAGGGCCCAGGGAAGGAGATGTTTACTTGCAGCCTGGCCCGCCCGCCCGCCCGCCTGTGGGTCCTGCTGGACCGGTGTTGGCTGACTCAGGCCTCCAGGAGTCTGGGGCAATTCCATGTGGGCAAAGCTTCTGCCTTAAAAATTCTGCACAAAGGGCGCCTGGGTGGCTCAGTGGGTTAAAGCCTCTGCCCTCAGCTCAGGTCATGATCCCAGGGTCCTGGGATTGAGCCCCGCATCGGGCTCCCTGCTCAGTGGAGAGCCTGCTTCTCCCTCTCCCATTCCCTCTGGTTGTGTTCCCACTCTCGCTGTGTCTCTCTCTGTCAAATAAATAAATAAAATCTTTAAAAAAAAAGTGATCTTTCAAAACATGATAACGTCAGACAGGGCTCTTGCTCCCTTTACAAAATTCGTTTATAAATACTGGAGAGCAGCATCTGTCCCCTGGGACACCCCAGAGACCCCCCCTACTTCCCTCCATGGTCCAGATGTGGCGTCCCAGACTGCATGATTATGAAATGCGTGGAGTACTTTCCTGCAAGGGCACCAGCCATTTCTCATCCAGCTGTGAAAACACCACGCAGTCTCCCACAGACTGCAGAACTCTGCATGGCGTAGACCCTGCGCCTTTTCAATTCAGTGCTTGCCGTCCCTCCTGCGGATTCCCCTCTGACTTTCCTGCTCTTCCTTGAATACGGAAAAATCACTCCTGCCCCAGGGCCTTTGCTGCTGCTGTTTTGCTTGCTTGAACAGTGTTTCCATAAACCGCGTCCTTCTAGTCTTAACCATGCCCCCTCCTCAGAGAGGCCTGACCTCCTGTCTCACGCAACCCCCGCACACCAAGTCACACTCACATTGGCTTCTTTCATTTGCTGCCCATATTTGTTACTGAGATTACTTCCTGTTTGTCTAGACTGTAGGTCGGAGTCCACTGATTCGAGAACCAGATGCCTTCTCTGAGTGTCAGCATCACCACTTCCTGTGTGATCTTGGGAAAGTGACTTGGCCTCACTGTGCCTCAGTTTTTCATTTACCAGTTGAGGTAATGAGGGCACCTGCCTCAGGTATTCGGCATCAGTTGGGTGCTTTAGCCCATGTGAGGTGTTTAGAATAATGTCTGGTGCGTATAAGTGCTATGTAGTGTTTACTCATCCGGTTATTCCTCTGTTGCTTCCATTGCTGCTGCCCCCACTGCCACCATCACTGTCACCATCTCCACCGTCACCACCACCGCCACCATCGTTATTTCATCGCAGGAACGGAAGCTCAGGGAGAGCACGCTGCCCAGTGTCCGGGACATGCCTGGCTCGTGGCGGGCGTGGAGGCGCGTGCGGACCGCGTGTGGATCATTGAATGAGCACATGTGCACGTACTCCGGTTGCAGTGGGACTCAGCTGCAGCGCCAGCATCCATGGAATAAGCTGCTGATGGCTGGAGTCTGGACGTTTTAGGATTAAAAATAAAAACCACCCTCCTGCCCACTCTGGAAAGCCCTCCAGCCTGGCCTGCGCTCCTAGCACTTCTGAGTCACGCTGGGCTCCATGTTGCCTCATTGATTAAGTGTCCAGGCCCATTAAATGATGGATTTTACATCAGTACCATCCTGCCCTGGGAGCAGGCCTGGGCAGGAGAGTGCTCTAAATAAAGACATCTAATGATGGGTGTGTGACCCTGGGCAAAGCAGGGGTGAGGGAGGGAGCTTCCTTTTCATGAGCGGAGGCCAGGAAAGGCCCTGCAGGAGGCATGGGGCCAGAGCCTGCCCTGCGCTCTGAGTCAAAGGAGCCAGGCCCATAAAGCTGCCTATGGGCTCTGCTGGGCAGCAGGTTTTTTGAATGGTTTTTGGGGTGAGTAGTCCGGGGCCACTCAGAGCTACAAAGGAGGGTGAGAATCTCCGGCCTTGACTTTGAGCATCTGCCTGGAGGCTGCTTTGCGGCCTCTCTCCCTCTGTTTGTGCCCAGCAAAGGGAGGAAATCAGGTCATTTGCTTGTAATACTCAGCACAGCAGATTACAATGGGGTAACCTGTATTACCCCATTGTAATAATGTTCTAACCCACAAAAAAGAAAATAAGAGAAATATCTCGCTTTCATGTTGCCATCAAAATCCATCATTTATGAAGTGCTCCTTTTCATCCAGATATGTACTCGTTAGGTTGCTAATACTCTTGTACATCTTACAGACTGAAAATGGAGGTGGGGCTTTCCTTGGGCAGCTCTTCTGCCATACTGGAAATCAGATGTGCTCTCCAGAATCTGTTTCTTTTTGTCTGTAAAAGTCCAGAGCTGGAACCCAGTCTTAGCCCTACTTTCCAGGAAAGCAGGGAAAGGAGGGCGGAAAGAAGGGGCTTGCCCAAGATCCCCCAGCATGTCCCTGCAGCAACGGGACTCCCCCGCCACCTGCTGTTGATCCATCTTGATAATTATCAGAAATGGCTCCAATTAACGCTCTCGTGAATTAACCCATATGACACTTCTTTCTCTGCCCCCTGCCAACTTTGCCTTTATGACTTTTCAGGGAAGAGTTTACCGGTACTGTGCAATGATTGAGTCACTGACAAGTGGGGCTGTGCAATGAGGACGCTGCATGGAGGTCCTCACATTCCGTGAGTGTCAGTGACCCCAAGGTCCTGGGCTGGATGAAGTACAGAAATACCTATGTGGGCATCACAGTCAAGGTAGGTGAGTCCAAAGCAGTTACCTGCATGGACCAGTGGTCAAGGTAAACACAGAGCTGTGGTCCCAGAACTTAGAGGACATAAGGTCCTGGTAACACCATGGAAAGTATTAAACATGGGGGCTCCCGGAATCTTTGTCATGGAGCATTCAGAGAAAAGACCTAGGGAACAAAGATCTGCAGTTAAAGGCTCCTGCTCCACTGCCAAGCTGCTTCTGACCCAGACGGTTTGCAGACCGCACAAGGGGAAGCACGTCCCCGGGTCAGGCCAGGGCCCGAGGCTGGATGACCACTGCTGTCTCTGCCTGGGGCAGAAGGGAGGTCTTAGGGCTGTTAGGGCGGAGCCGTCCATCTCCCAGGCTGTTAGGAGAGGTGGTGTCCTTGGGTAATATATGGTAAACATCCCAAGAATTTATAAGTGGCAAGGACAGCTCTCACCGCGGGAACTGTCCTCATGCCGTTGTATTAGCTTGGAGCGTTAAACAGCCTTGTAAAAGTCATAGCTGTTTTTAGGAGGGACAGTGTCCTTGCACAAATGCAAGGATGCTTTAGAGTCAAAGCAAAACACGGTCTACTGGTGAAGGCAGCTGCGCTTCCCTCTGTCTCTAAATTACTTGACCTGACAGCGTGTCCAGGCTTTGAATTATTAAATACAGAAATGTTGGCCCCATTTAAGTGCAGTTCCTGTAAGCTCAGTGTTGGAAAGAAAGGTCACAGAGGAAACTCTCTGTAGAAAAATGAAAGAAATGTGACACAGAGACCCAAATGTCTGGGCCTGCGGGAGGAGGGGGTGGAGAGGGTCCAGGAGGAGGAGAGAACAGCTCATGGTGGCGAAGCGCTCGGCTGTGAGAAGAGGATGCCCCTGCGTGCACTTGGGCATGTACTTGGCGGCGGGGCTTTTCCTAACTTGGACCTGGGCTCTCATAAGGAGGTTTGCAGACGAGGGGCAGCGGTTCACGGCAGAAGGTGAAAACCGACATCCACTCCGGAGAGAGTTCCAAGTCTGCATCAGCCACACAACCCCGGGGAGACACGTGCGCCTGACACTGGGGAGACGTGTGCCTCTGACCCCGGGCAGATACGTGTGCCTGACCTTGGGGAGGTACTGTGGGAAGATACGTGCTCAGACATCACTGTTGACACCGACCAGGGGTGTCTTCCTTGCACCCACGGTGTGTGTACACCCACCAGCGATGTCTCCGTAGTTCCTCTGATGTGTCCGAAGGATTGAGGGTGTCTGCCTGCTGCACTTGGTGGCCGTTTTCCCCGGATCCTGATACTGTGTGGGATGTCTGCACAGGCCTTGGAGATCACACTAGTCTCCATGCTGTGTCTACACAGACGTCCTGGGTCTTACTCCTTCTCAACTGTGTTCACAGTGACAGGGAAACTCTCCAGTTTTAGGTTTTCTGAACCGAACACAGATGTCTGAGGTTCCCTGTGGTGTCTACACTCACTTGAGACGTCACATCAGTTCCAAGGTTATGTCTACACTGCTCTAATGTATCCCTAGTCCTCCTGGTGTGTCTCCATTGGCCTAGGATGATTCCCTAGTTCTCCTAGTGAGCCCACACTGACCTGGGAGATCTGGTGTGTACACCCGATGGGGAATGTGTCCCTCATTCCCCAGTTATGTCTACACCGATCCTGTGGTCTCCCCACCTCTCTCGCTGTGTCTGCATTGATCCTGTGGTCTACCCACATGCCCCCCTGTGTCAACACTGAACTTGGTGGTCTCCCCCGCTCCCCTGCTCTGTTAACAGTGACCCGGTGGTCTCCCCACTGGCCCCCTGTGTTTATACTGACCCCATGGCCTCCCCACCTCCCCCACTCTGTCTACACTGACCAGGTGGTTTCCCCCTCTCCCCTGCTCTGTCTACACTGATCCAGTAGTTCCCACACCGACCCCCCCGTCTACACTGACCCCATGGTCTCCTCTGTCCCGTGCATTGTCTGCACTGACCCAGTGGTCTCCCCCCTCCTCTGCTTTGTGTACACGGGCCCGGTGGTCTCCCCCTCTCCCCCGCCTGTCTGCACTGAGCCTGCTGTCTCTCCCCAGCCCCTTGGGCCTGCCGTGGCACAGGAGCTGCATGGAGGGTCCCTAGTAAAGCCGCCTGGAGCCGGTGCGTGTGGCCCTTCCCGCCCACAGCCCCGGGGTTCTGAGCCGGGAGCACTGGCTCCAGTCTGGAAGCATCGTTTCATGACCCCTTCCCCGCCTGTGACTCTGTTTCGGACACACTCTTCTGTCAGCAACTTAACAGCTCACACCTGAGCCCTCGGGCAGGTGCCGACCCTCCGGCTCTCAGCCCACTTGTCCGCTGGGCGCAAGGCCGCCTGGGCCGGAGCCGTTGAGTGAAGGCAGCCCAGCTGGGGGAGAGCAGCTCTCCTCCCGGGCCCCGAGGACGGGTCTCCTGTCCCCGGGGAGCGGAAGGCCCGCGACCCCGGAACTCCCACGCCGAGCCCGAGGGAAGGAAAGCGAGTTGGGGTCAGTGGTCAGAGTGAGAGGCCTGCCCGAGCCCCAGACGCCTGTCCCCGCATCTCAGGCCGCAGCCAGGAGGGTTCAGGCCCCTTCCCAAAGTCGAGGCCTCTGAGAACCCCCGTGAGGCTCCTCAGGTGAGGTCCCCCCAGGTAAGGTCGCCGCAAGTGTGGACTCCCAGGAGAAGCCCCCTAAGTGAGGCTCCCTGCAGGTGAGGTCTCCCCAGGCGAGGTCCCTAAGCAAGGAACCCCGCCCCCATGAGGTCCCCCGGTGAGGGACCAACTCGGAGTAGATTCCGGCCCAGGTGAGGACCCAGGAGAGCTGCCTTCAGGGGTCTGAGCCCACAGACTAGATGGTGAGCGGTCCTCTGGGAGGGAGGCTGACCCGTCCCCCGCTCTCGCCCTCAGACTGTTTCTCTGCCGGCGGGAACGGGGCTGCGATGTCTGCAGAGAGTAGGGCTTCTCCAGCCGCGGCACCAGCAGACGGAGGTCACCAGGGTCCTGCCGCTCCCTGTCCTCTGTGCCCCGGGCGATCTCAGGGCTGGCTGTGGGGCAGGAAGCCCGTCCCTGTGCATCGTTCACAGCTGCCTGAGTCCGCAGGTGAGTGGCTTTGCAGTAACTGTCCGGGAGCGTGGGTCGGGGCTGCGTGTCACCTGCGGCTCAGCCCGAGGAGGAAGGCAGGCGTGTTTGTTCCGCT
Source organism: Taxidea taxus jeffersonii (assembly GCA_003697995.1). Lineage (NCBI taxonomy): Eukaryota > Metazoa > Chordata > Mammalia > Carnivora > Mustelidae > Taxidea > Taxidea taxus. The sequence goes on from ML101840.1 coordinate 112,070, forward strand.
TGGGGCCTTAACTGCAGGTCTGGGCAGCAGAGGGAGGAGTTGGAAGGTCCGCCGGGAGGAACTGAGCTCCTTTGTGGAGAGAGGCTCAGAGGTTTCTGGAAGGCAGAGCAGGCCTCCCGGCTCAGAGCCCAGCCTGAGATTGGAACCACGAGGGGACCTGCTTCCTCGCCCTCCCCTCGTGGGGCTGCACGTTTGGGGGCAGCGGAGCCTGGAGCCCAGGCTGAGGACTCAGTCCTTCCCTTGCGCTACGAACGTTGGTGCAGGTTAGAGGCGATGAGGAGGCAGAAAGCAAGGCCAGCATCGGGCTGGATCCCTCTGGGCCCTGGCGGTTCCCCTCTGAGCTGTCCCAGGGAGCCCTGCTGGGGAGTCTGGTCTGCCCTGAGGCTGCAGGAGGGAGGGGGTCCGTGGGGAGAGGCAGCGGCTGAGCAGGGTCCTGGGATGCCCGGCTGCTCTGGAGCTGAGGGGCTGTGGGGGCCTCTGGGAGCAGGGGTGGCTGGGGCTGAGGTGGAGAACAGACTCAGGAAAGCAGGAAGAGGGGTGCAGGATGGAGCCGTGTGTCTGCAGAGCTGGGCCAGCAGGGAGGTGTTTCCCACCATCCCATGGGAGGCTGCTTCACGGGGTGGTGAGCTCCCCGTCGCCGGGAGGATTCAGGCAGACACCGGTGATGGATTTACAGTCAGGGGCTCAGTCCTCGGGGAGAGGCTGGACCCAACCAGGTCACCGTGAGGGTTCCCTGATGATAAATGTGTGCAGTGGCCCCTGGGAAAGTGCTCTCCTTGCAGAGTTGTCCTTGGGGTGGGGGTGGGGCCCGAGGAATCCCTGCCTCTGCAGCTGCTCTGGGGTCTGAGAGCCCAGGCCCTGGACTCGCTCGTGCAGCCGGGGCTCCAGGAGGGCAGAGGTCTCTGTCCTGGATCCTCCACCCATCCCTGGAGCCGGGACCACCCCAACCTCTGGGCAGACCCTCACTGAGCCTGTGTGACAGACTGCACAAACAGGGAGGGACCGGCCCCCTCCCTTGGCCGGCGCCTGGGCTCTGACCCCGGAGCCCTGATGGTGGGGCTGGAGCGTCCGGCCTGGGAGCCCCTGGGAGGAGGCAGCCCTTGGAGAAGCCAGGTCCCCAGCCCACGGTGCGGTCCCTCAGGAGGGGTCTTCCCTGTGAGGACTCAGGATGTGCTGATGCGTCAGCCCTCCCTGAGCAGCTGGCAGACGGTCCGTGTTGTGAAATCAGACTCCAGGGGGAGCCTCTGTGGGCCTCAGGTGTGTGTTCCATGGACTGACTGTCAGGAAGAAGGCTTGTCTCTGACTCGGGACCCCAGGTCCCTCTGTCACACGTGGGGTAAGGGCCCGGAGGAACCCCAGGGAGCCTTGTCCAGGGGGTTGCCCCCCTGGGCCTCCCCCCTGTGTCAGGACGGGGCCTGGGGTCTGGGATCTGGTGGAGCAGATGTTCCGGGGGGCGGGGCAGGTGCTCAGGAAGCGGACTGTGCTCCCTGTGCAGCCAGGTGGGCAGATGGCAAAATGGCAGGACGCGGGTCCGGGTCCCAGGAGGCCACAGCTGCAGGCCCTGGTGGGTGTCACACCTGTTCCTGCAGGACAGTCCATCACCTGGAGGTGTGGCAGGAGGGGCCCCAGATTCCCACAGGAAGTGACCCCGGCATGGCTGCTCACGGGGACAGGGCAGCACAGAGGCTGGGAGGATGCAGGCTCTGCTGACCAGGCCAGGATTTCTCCTGCTTGAAGAGTCCTGCAGGGGTGGGGAGAGGGGGCTGGGGAGGGTTCTCAGGAGAGGTTCCCAGAACAACACACTTGGGTGCCTGGGCTGGACCCTCAGGGGCACCCGAGCTTCATGCCCCAGGAGGTGACTCTCCTGGGTTGGGGGGGACTCTTTCCCAGCTGCCTCCTGCCCACTGCTGCCCCTGAGAGTCTGCACCCCGTGGAGGGGCCTGGTGGGGGGCTGTCCTTGCGGTTTGCAGAGAAGCCTTCTGGCGGCTGAGCATCTTAATTTAAATAATTCAGTAGGAAGCAGAAAAATCACCTGGACATGTTTTTGCTTGAGGACAACACAGGTGAAGACTTTGGATTATTTATTCCTTTAATTTTTCCTTAAATGTAACCATCAATCTGTATTATTAGATTTTTAATGAATATTAATTTCTAAGATGAAAGGTTTCTGATTCTTGGAAAGGCCAAGGGAAGGAAGCCCAATGTAGTTATCAGGCTCCTGGGGCTCTGACTCCGGGGGTGTGTCCTGGCTACTCTGTGACCCCAGGCAGCACCCCCGCTCTGTGCGTCAGGGGTCTTCAGAGAAAGGAGCATCGCATCCCCTGACCTGAGGAGAGGGAGGCAGGAGCCAGGGAGGAGACGGTGGCAAAGATGTCTCCACTGGGCACCTTGGTTGCACGGAGTGGGTTCACTGAAGCAGAGGCCTGAGCTCCGAATCTCAGCGGCCCGCTTGGGCATCAGGGGTAGCAGGCTGGGTCCACAGATGGAGGCGTGAGTCTGGCCTGGGGGAGGCCCAGGCTGCTGAGCATGAGCACAGTGGGGCCTTGGGCTCTGGAGAACAAGGTGAGCGGCCAGCTCCCTCCTCCATCCGCTGGGAGCGGAACGGTAGAGTCCTCTGGTCGCAGCCTAGCTCCCTGGCCCTGGATCATGTGGCTCCTGGAGGTGCCTTCTCCCAGAGACCCGCTGGGCTGTGCAACCCAAAGAGCGCCAGCAAGTCCTGCAGCCTTGCGTGATGATCAGGCTGTTAGGGACCAGGTGGGGACAGGAACCGGGTACCTGTCTCCCGTGGCAGGCCCTGCTGCCCAGCAGCATCATCAGCAGGGGCTGATCGGTTCCCCCAGGAGAGGCTGCCAGGGAGTGTGGACAGATCCTCCCCTTCACCCCCAGGATACGGGTCTAAGGCCCCAGGTGGCTCTCATGGGGGCCCGGGGGCTGCCCATGATGACGAGCATAGGGTCCCTGTGCAGGGAGCTGGTGTCCTCGCTGGGCGGGCAGCACCATGTCACAGGGCAGAGGTCAGGGCTGCCATCCCCTAGAGGTGTGACTGGGGCCTGCACTTTGGGGGTGATCATAACCGTCTCCCCGAAATGAGACCAGGCAGATGGCAAGACAAGCCCCTGCACAAGGTGTGCTCATTGAAACACGCAGTCAAACCCAAATGAGGCTCAGGCCCTGTCCCCGTCCCCGATGCTGTCTGCTCAGCAGGGCGCTGAGCCTGTGACTGTGTGACGCAGTCTTCCTGCAAACGGAGAGTCGGGCACCGTCCACCTTGCCGGGACGTGGGGGGCTGGAGGCTCATTAGCTCCCTTCCCTGACGGCGCTGTCCAGCCTCCCCTCGGGACATGAGTGGTTTGCGGTGGGGCTCCCAGGAGTTCCTTGGGCGTCTTTCAAACCAGTGCTTCTCAAATCCAGTGCCGTGTGGGGGTCCCCGGGCTGCTTGTTGAAATGGAGACCGATTAGGGCGGGCTGCAGGCGGTGGGACCTCGGATTCTACCTTTCTCCAGAGCGCCATCCACTCCCTCTTCTGTCCCGGAATTCCTCCGTGGGTTTACCTTCAACTGCAGCACCAGACTCCGGCCCGGCCTGCTCCCTGCAGAGAGCCCCTGTGCGGCCTGTGGACGGTCATCTTGACCTTGGCCAGCCTGGCTCCCAGCTCTGTTGTCAGGGGGGCTGTGCCAGCTCAGCTGGCCAGGAAGGGGGAGGTGGGGGAAGTGCTGTGTCCATAGCCACTCTGCGGAGCGAGAGCCTGGAGCCCAGAGTCTTCATCGTGTTTCCTCTGTTTCCAGGAGGTGACATGTGTTGGCTCGGGGTCGCCCACATGACCGCCTTCCTTGTTCAGGTCCCCTTCAGTCTCCTGATAGAGTAGCAGCCTCCGCCAGGGGCTGGCCTGGTCTTCGCCCCTCCTAGACGCTTGCCGGTCTTAAGACCTCCTCCCCAGTTAGACCGGGCCCGAGTCTCCGAGCGTCGGTGGCTGCTGTGCTTGCCTAGCTTCTAATAACGGGTGCTTGGAGGCATTTTCATGTATTTAAGTAAAAAGTGAGTCATTATTTTAAAATAACTTTTTTTTAAGATTTTATTTATTTATTTGTCAGAGAGAGAGAGAGAGTGTGAGCACAGGCAGGCAGAGGCAGAGGGAGAAGCAGGCTCCCCACCGAGCAAGAAGCCTGATGCGGGACTTGATCCCAGGACGCTGGGACCATGACCGGAGCCGAAGGCAGCTGCCCAACCAACTGAGCCACCCAGGCATCCCAATAATTAAGTTTTTAAGAAGGAGTTTTAGGTCTATGACAAAATTGACAGGAAGGTACAAAGATGTCCCACAGAACTCCTGATGTGACGCATAGCCTCCCCAGTGGCAACGTCCCCCGGAGACGGGACATTTGTTACCACTGAACCCACAGGGACAGGTCCTCACACCCCAGGTTCAATGGTTTGCTGCTCATTCGCTCTTGGCATTGGAGAGCCTATGGGCTCATGGTGCCCAACTGTGTGACAGAAGGGACCCATTGTGACAGGGTCCCACAGAGTGCTCTCACTTCCCCGCAAGTCCCCCACTAGTTGCCCTTCCCTCCCACCTGCCCTCACCACGGCAGCCTCGGGTCCTCTCACCGTCTTCCTGGCTCAGCCTTTCCCAGAGTGTCCTGTGGTTGGAAGCATGC
>ML101841.1:0-37222 GCA_003697995.1 Taxidea taxus jeffersonii
TCAAGGTCATTCAGTGACCAAGTTGGGGTTTACCCTAAGGTCTTTCAAAACCAAAAGCCACAAGGAAACAGTCTATCACGTTACCTTTAATGTCCATTCACAGGTATGCCCTGACTACATGGGTATTATTCTGGTGAGGATGGCACTAAGTCATAGCGTTGGGGAGAAACATGTAAAAGAGCCAATTTGAAACGGTTTGAATTCTCTCCCTCATGAAAAATGCATCTCCTTCTTAGGGGTTACAGAGGAGATGCTCTTTTGATACATAAGATTGCAGCAATGGCAGCTATGGTCATAAAGGCAGTTAGCACATAAGTGGCACTTATGGTATCATAAAGAAACTCCATAAAGAATCAATTATCATATGGTTACACTTACGTGTGGAGCATAAGGAATAACATGAAGGCCATTGGGAGAAAGTTATCTGACATACCATGTTCATAGTTATCATCATTAATTGAATGGATATTTTGTGCTAAGAGATTTACCTTCATTATTTAATTTAATCTCCATAGTAGTCTGTGTGAAATGTTGTATCCTTCTACAATACCAATTTTCCGTATAAGGAAATGGAGTCTTCTACAGCAAGGTGAATTGGGAGAAAGAGAGGAGACGGGAGTTGGGGGAAACTGGAGGGGGAGACGAACCATGAGGACTGTGGATTCTGAGAAACAAACTGAGGGTTTTGGAGGGGAGGTGGGGGGTTGTGTGAGCCTGGTGGTGGGTATTATGGAAGGCACATATTGCGTGGATCACTGGGTGTGGTGCATAAACAACGAATCTTGGAACACTGAAAAAATAAAATAAAGTTTTCAAAAAAGAGAAGCTCTCTTTATGCCTACATTGACATAGGTATTATTTCCTATTCTCTGTGAATTCATACATGACACCACCCCCCCCCCCCGCCCACACACACACATAGAGCTTCCCAGAGGCTGCTTTGCAGCATCTGCCATGAAAGGACATAAATTGAACTGGAAGACAAGGAAGCACATTTTGGATGATCTGATATCCCTGCCTTCTTCTTAGGCTTCTTAGCCTTCTTCTTAGGTCAGTATTTTACCAGATAATTATTCATTGTAAACATGTCTCTGAGTTTGACTTATTAGATGCTCTTATCTGCCATGTTTGTTTTAGAGTTAATCTGGCCATTCAAAATGAAAATTCCCCACTACATTTTTATTATTTAGTCTAAAACTTTGTATTTGTCAGCCATTCTGGAATTGTTGAAATTAATGCAATTTTTTTTATTGAGTGTCAAATACACTCTGGGGATAGACTGGACTCTCAGTTACCCAAAGTGTTTAGCCAGGTTCTAGAAATTTGCGATACAGGGAAACACTATTGCTAATAAAAGGTTTAGTTATTAAGAACTTATCTGAAATCCCTCCTCTTGACTTCTGATTTCCCATCTGTGAGCTGCTTGGGGATTGGGTCTCCTCTTTTGGGAGGATAAGAGTTTTGTTCCAGGATGTGAGCTTTTTGGAGAATTAAAGACATTTCCTCAAAGCTTCAAGGTGAAGTGACCTCCACAGAGCAGGCTAGGCACATTCAGCTAGTATTTCAAAAATGGCAGAAACCTGCTGATCATCCCTTGTCTCCAAAGAAAAGTTCAAAAAGCACAGATAATACCCCAGGTCATTTGGCAAGTATCTGGTCACCACCCCCCTCATCCCAGCTCATTTTACACATGTGCATATTCCATCCACCCACCCCAGGAACAAGGCTAGGGTATCAGATTTTCTCCAATGCATCTTGTCTTCCATTTAGATCTGGAGCCTTCATTCCAAGTGCAAGGCACCGGGCAGAAAGTGAGCCCTTGGCTTGCACTGGAGGAATTAGAAGCAATTAAAGTATGCCTTGTCCTCATATTTGTTTGTGTGATGGCTTAGTCTGAGTCTTAAGTTGAGGGCCTCATGCTAACAATTTCCCACCTCCAGTTCTTCCAGACAAGGAGACCCACCCATTTATTGGGCAGGATCAGAAGGCCGATGGCAGCTTGGGAACCTCTCCAAATTTACCTTCTCACCCCTAAGCAGCACTGACGTGGCACCCAACGCATGTCACAGGGTAAACTGTCTGCCCCACTCTTACTGTCTGGCACCACACCCTTCAACTCAACTAAATTCAGTGCAGTTTCAGTGGGTTGTTCCAAGTCCATGCAAATGTGTACTCCAGCTGGCTTGCTCCTTTGGCTCCAAGGCTATGCCTTTGCTCTAGGCACAGCCTTGGAGCAAAACCCGTTTTGGGGACCCTTAGTCCATTGGAATTGAAAGTCAATGAGAAATCTGCAACTTCTTGTCCTCTGGAGAGAGGATGGTGAGGCACATTCTTCACAGTTCTTCAGAATCCACAGGGGAGCTGAGCCCAGTTGCCCGCTATGTTGGGCAGCCCAATATCAATCTTGATGGACTTTTCTTCTCTTTTGGTCTTTCTTTCTCCATTCTTCACTCTGCTTTCTGGGATTACTTTCTCTATAAACAACCTGCATCCAAACTCGTGTCTCAGGCTCTGTTTTTCAAAATAACTCTAAATGATGTCTTCCCAACATCCTTAAAGTTGAAACTCCATGGGAAAAAAGTGACCAATTGGCTAGGTCATTACAGCTAATTCTCCACTACTCAATAAAGTGGAAGAGAAGGTCCATTTATTTAAATAAATACCCACTTGGTTATTTGAATGAATTGATGGCCCTGTATTTGGTTTTAACACAATGGGAGCCTGACTACTGTTCCCATTAATGCTCTGCCCTATTACATGCTCCTGCATTGGATTTGAGACCTCCTCCAGGATTCTTTCTTACACAGGACCTGCCCCTTCAGCACAGTCTACACCATCTTTCTCTGTAAGGCACCACCACCCCATGTAGAGGTCAGGGCTTCCTGAGAATAGCAACAGACATCTGGAAGCCTCTCTACCACCGGCCTCTGTTCTCCGAGCTCTGTCCCAAAGGGCGTCATATTTTGCTTCTGCACTTGTCTGTTATCCTGCTGGAAACAGGAAGTTCTCCAATTGCAATTGCCCTGTGGGCCAATGAAAGAAACAGTTGTCCACTTAGACTGTGCAGAGGTGGTAGAGTTGAACTGAGGCTGATCCCTAAACTTGGCCAAGAGCCCCATAAGTGAGTGATACTCACTTATGGCCATGATGGGAACCAGCAGACACTTGCTTGCCCTAAGACTAATGCCATAATGATAGTATTAAAAATAGATGTTGCATGGGGAACTTAACGTTTTTTTAAATTAATAAGGCATTATTTACATACAACAAAATTCAGGCATTTTAAGTGTACACACTGTCTATATCATACACATGGTAGAGTACAGTGTAATGAATTTTGGTCATTTGAGATAGCAGCCATCACCACAACAAAGATATGGAACATTCCCATTACCATAAAATTGTCCTCGTTTCCCTTTACATTTAATCCCCTCTCCTGATCCCAACCCCTGACAACTACTGATACCTTTATGTCACTATACTTTTGCCTTCTGTGCACTTTTATATATACAGAATCAAGCGATATATAATTTTTTGTGGAAAAAAATTTTGTGGAAAAAAAAATCTCCTTCATTTAGCAGAACATTTTGAGCACCATTCATGTTGCTGCTTGTGTTACTATTTTGTTCTTTTCAAAAAATGTTTTCTTCCTTCCTATTGATCAACAGTTTTCATCCTATGGATATTCCAGACTTTTCTTTATTTAGCAACTGAAGGGCATTTGTTTCCAGGTCTTCATTACCTGAATGATGCTGCCTTGTATGTTGGCATTTGAGTCTTTGTGTGGACATACAGTCCATCTCCTTGGGTAAATACTCAGGCATGGGGTTGCTGGGTCATATCGAGGTACCATAATGCCACATGGGATTCCAGAGTGGTTGTGCCATTTGGCATCCCCACCAGTAGCTGTTCCCATCCTAACTAACATAAGGTATGGTCAATGCCTTTACTTCAGCCATTCCAGTGGGAGTATAGGGTCACCTCAGAGTGGTTTTCATTTACACTTCCCTGGTGAATAGTAATGTTGAACACCTTTTTATGTGCTTATTGTCCAGATACTACTGCTGCTAAACAGCATGCCCCAATGTTCTTAGGGAACACACCAAGCCTAGCCAGATGTTATTGCCATGACTTTACAAGTAAAGATCTGAGGTCTCTAGTGGCTGCATGACTGATCTAAGTTACTTCTGGAAGAAATGGGAGTGAGACTTCCTCGAACAGTGCATTCTTCACTAGACCACAGGCGCCCAAGTGCCTGGGACACATTTTATCAAAGGGCCTTGCAGATAGATACATGAGTAACCTGAAGTTTTGACAGGCTGGTGGCACAGTTTGACATTAATCGTCATCATACTTTGACATGAATAGTTGACATCAGCTATTCAACATTTGCCAAATATCTTTTTTTTTTTAAGCTGTTGCACCTCTAATCACTTCTACCGTATCTAATAAATGGCAATGTCACATGCTTAATTAGTAAGTGCTGAAAGTTATTTTGCTGTGAAGTATTCCCCTCCGCTAACTTGGCCCATTTGGGGTTTTACAAGAAGGAAGCCTTCCATTTATCTTCCCACGTTCTGGGGAGCAGGTGGCAAAGACCTCATGTCACTCAATATTCCCTCCTCTGTTCCTTGATACCCCAGTACTTTCTCCCCTGGTAGAGATGGCCTTTGAACTTAGGGCTTAGAGCCTAGTGGGAGTAAATGTCCAATATATACCAAAGATATATATATATCTCTCAGTTGGCAGAGATGTTAGAAAGGGGGTCTAGTGACAGAGGAGTCCTTCAGGACTGAGCCAGGAGTGTTGGAGGGGGTGGGTGGAGGAATGTTGGAGTGTTGTGGGGAGTGTTGGGGTGTGTGTTTCACTCCCAGGAATAAAAACAAAGACCTGAAGCTCTTGGGCTTCCCCAGCCAGCCACTGGGAAAAACGGATAGAAACCGGAGGTAGGAGAGTGTTCTAGATCTCCTTGAGAAGGCAATTAGGAGTGTTGGAACCATGGTTCCAGAATTTTCTGCATTTTTTTAGATTCTGTAATCTCACTTGCTTGTTATGTCTCTAACCTCGTCTATTTTGCTCTTCTTAAAAATAAAATTCTCTAAACCCGAAAGGACTTGCATATTTACTTTTAGAAGAAGTGCAGGAGAAGGGCCCTGGGAATTAGCAAAACTTAGGAAAAGAGGTTTTTAAAAGGCAAAAGATCTCCCTGGTATTCTAAGATTTGAAGAAAGATGGAGATTCATAAAATATTAGTGCGCACATGTGTGTGTGCATGCGTGCGTGTGGGTATGTGTACTTGCGTGTTTGTGTAGGTGTGTAGATGCACATGCACACCTGTGTGTTGCGGGGTCATGAGGAAGATGGATCAGGTTTCAGGGCTCCAACCAAGGGCATTGCTTTGGTTCTTCACACAATGAAAAAGAATTGGTTCTCCGTGGTCACTTATTCTTTGGAGCGCATTAATTAAATCCGTACATTGAGTGGATTTTTAAAATGAGGATGGAGGAGGGAAGTGTTTGGGAGAAGGGGGGCTCACAAGTCTCTACTGAGTATTAGTGTCCGGTCTTTGCTATGTTTTCTTTACTTGCATCCTGCCTGAAAAGTCACAATTCTCTCAGAGATCAGCTGCTCACTACCCAAATCAAAGAGTCTTTGATTATTCATTATATCCTTTTGAAATGTCTTGTGGCTACAGTTCCCCACCTGCACGATCAGATTGCCTCTGGAATGCTCTGGGGCCACCCATTTGCCCGGCAGTGGTCATGCACCTCATGTGTCAGCGAGAGTCAGCTAATCGCTGCTGTCCGGGTTTCACCCTGAGGGCGCCCAACCCATCCAGTGTGTCTGGGGCGCAGGCGGGGGACTGGGCCCTTCAAAATCTCCCCAGGGGATTCTCCTATGCATCAAGATTCGGGACTATTCACTGTTGGAAGAAATGGGATTTTTTTTTTTTTTTAACCGAGTAACTTGTTTTTTTACTAGTAACATTACTCAGTTTATTACTCAGGCGGTTTTTACTGAGTCCACTCTTATGGTTTACAGATGGGAAAGCTCTAACCACATCTGGAATTCCACACTGTCCCTAAGAGGACGGTTCCCATGCCTCCAGGATCCTTGGTCATGGAGTTCCCATCTACAGCCCCTCGAAAGGGGCCCGGAACTGAGGTTGTATTTGCTACTCAGCACGAATTTGGAATTAAGATGGACTTTTCAGTAGGAAACTGAGTAAGGAAGATGAATGCTGAGATGTGAAAAAAGAGGTGATCCCTTCAGATTATTTTCATCTTGCTTTAAATATTCAAATGCCAAAATAGGCTCAAGGCCAAATTAAACTTTCTCTTGAAATGCTTCTCCGTGCCTATCTTCTAACCACAGCAATAGTCTGGGGTTATAATTCTCTGCTACCTACAATAAAGTTATTTCAAGTAGGAATAAAAAGCCAGTGATAAAAGTGACCAGTTTAGGACAATTGCACTATAGTCATCAACCGTCACACAAGCAGCGCCTGAGGAAGTCAGATCATCGGTTATAAACAGGCTATATTTAGATGACTTTCCAACCCAACTCATTCCCAGACCTGGTCAGGGCCACAGCGGCTTCCCACTTGGTCATTTTTGTCTATCAGGGTCTTGTTCCCTTATAATCTGGGGTCCTTCCCTTTTCCCAGGCTCCCTTGGAAACCACCGTGTGGTTGCACATCAGCTTACAGCCCCAGCCAAGCAGGCAGCTGCCGGACACTGGACCTCAAAACTAATGAGCTTAGAGTGTCTGGGCTGTGTGAGGTGGCTGTGAGGTCTAGTCTGGTGGCTGCTGCCCTCCGGATGCCACCCAGGCGCTGAGGCACACAGGCTCCAAGGTTCCTCAAGTCTTGGGTCTCCTCCTTCCCTCCATCCACCAATTCTCAATGTACTATTAGGTGGGGAGTGGGGTGGGGGAGAGGAAATGGGGGAGTGAGGGACAGGAGAAATGGAGAATCCCCACGGAGAGTAAGTTCCATCATAAAGCTGAGTAGATCTTGACTTACTACATCCCCTAAATAACTCTCTTGTCTAAGAATGAAAAGAAATCACTTTTCTCTAAGACTCCCAGGAAGTGTCATGATCACATTAATCAAAAGAAGGCAGCTCTACCACGTCATGCCCCTCAGGATGGCTTCTGTCAAAATACCAGTACATGTTGGCGAGGATGTGGAGAATGGTGGGGATGTATGATGGTGCAGCTGTTATGGAAAGTAGTGTGACATCTCCTCTAAAAATTAAATCTAGTTTTACTATATGATCCAGCAATTCTACTTTTGGGTATCCACCTGAAAGAATTGAAAGCAAGGACTTGACGAAATATTTGCATGCCATGCTCACAGCAGCATTATTCACAATACCAATACGCGGAAGCTCCCCATGTGTCCACCAGCAGAGCGATAAAAACAATGTAGTGTCTTTCTATATATGGAATATGCCTCGGGCTTAAAAAGGTAATTCTGACACATTCCAGACAATGGACGAATTTTGAGGACAAGAAGCTCAGTGAAACAAACCAGTCATAAAAGGATGAATACTGGACGTTTCCACTCACATAGAGTCCCTCTCACAACTGTTTAATGGGTACAGAATTTCAGTTTTGAAAGATGAAAAGTACCCTGTGGTTGGACAGTGGTCATACAACAATGTCAATTTTAACACCATTGGGCTGCACCCTTAAACATGGCTAAAGTGATAGATCTTATGTCAGTGTATTTACGACATTTTTTAAAAAAAAAGAAGGCAGCTTTAAAACCAGTGGAAAATGAGCTCTCAACGTGGAGATCATTTCCCTCTTGCTTGAGGACACTTGCCGCTGTGCATACGCTTCACGGAGTCCCTCCAACCTCTAGTCACAGTCATTGATCTTTCTTTCACATGCGTGGCACCTCTGGCCAACATTCTCTAGGGTCCATGGTGGGAATAGCACCCAGTTCACACAGCACAGTTTGGGCCTTTGCTTATCTCTTTTTGTGTTTCTGTTTTAGTTTTCCTAACTGTGATGCTTATAACTCTTTTAGAAAACAACACTTTCTTCAGACCAATATTTCTATTCATCAGGCACTCAGGCACCATAAAATAAATATACAAGACCATTTTCATGTTTCCCTGAAGTTTATATATTTTGGGGCGGGGTAGATTTGATCTATAATGTTCTGAGAGCTTCCAACTTTGGAGCATCATATATAAATGTGAGTCTGTTCTTTTCTTCTTTACTGAAGGTAATGTCCCTTGGAAGAAGCTCAAAGTGCTTTATAAAAATCATAAAAAAAACCTTTATGGGGCTAGAATGAAAACACTAGGATCTTCTAGTTATGAAGAAATAGAGTTCAGGCTTCGAGATTACACAGCTAGGGGGGTGGAGATGGCAAAAGGAGTGTGCCTTCCTGGACTACGATACTCCATCCCAGTTTCCAAGTATGCTCCAACAGTTACCTCCGTCTAGACTAGAGATATTTACAGCAAGTGGTTGAAACTTTAACGAAATGCGCTGTTAAAGACAAACTTCATTGAACTTGGCATATATGTTCGACCTCAAACACGCTATTCTCAAGGGGCATGTGGATGGATGAGTGCAGAAGCCAGGCTTCTGGCTCAGAGAGAACTAAAATTCTGAATTTGTATATGATGTTCAGAATCTGAGTAAATTAAAAACAAAAACTGGCATTTTTACTTAATGCAGAAGAAGCCCAAACTTTCATTCCTTTCAGAGAGTTTCACGAGTATTTTTGGTCAGTAGTAACCCTCAATAACAGGGATGACAATGGTTTAAATATTTGTTTATGGAAAGCAACATTAAAAATACCCTAGAAAGTCTGGACTTCTTTGGTGAGCCCTGAACTACTCAGAAATTCGGCTCACTATCTGGGGACGAAAAACATAAAATAAAATTCAAACCATACAAAAATGAGATTGTTCTACTGTGTTTTCTCCCAGGTTTAGTGCTTCCTGGGGAATTCTTTTCATTGCCCGATTATGGTTTGGTTTCTATGGGATTAGTGGGAAATCTCATCTGCATTGTGTAGAAATCCAAAAACTAGCTGCCTGCTTCGGAGCTCACCTCCACTTTCTGGGTTCTGGTTTAGGCTGGCCACCAGAGGGCAGTATCGTCATTCACTAGCCGCGCCCCGTTGCTCCCTCACCCTTTGGGGTTGCCAGACCTTTTCCAGCCTGTAGTGTTTAGCGTACACTCCATTATTATTTTTTGATTTATAAAGCGCCATTCCTCCGCATATTCCAACCCCCCCACCCACAGCTGCTTCAGAGAAAGCTCTCAGAAGCATTAACGAGCAAGGAGAGCAACCCCAGCAAAGTATAAGGTGGTCTGATGGAAGAACGCAGGTGGACATCTGGAAAGAAATCTGCTGACAGTAGGGTCCTGATGACAAAGGCACCGGCCACGGTTGTGGGGGTGGGGTGGTAGGTCAGCAGCAGGGCGACACGTGTCTACAGCAAGCAGGGAAAACAGCTCTATCCAGTGGGGCGCAGGCATGAATTTGTTCCCATAAAAGATAGAGGGAAGACCAACTTTGGACATTAGCAATCAAAACATTCCAAGCCAAGACCTGCTGGGCCTGAATCAGTCCTTGTTCTCAGTCCAGCACTGTGATTGGCAATGGAAGGGCTGGCTCAGTCTGCCTCACTCCACAGGGAGCTGAACTAGCTCCTCATTGTTTAGGGAACTGATGCAAATGAGTCCCCTGAGCAGGGACTGGGGACACTGAGGACTAAGCTAAACTGGGAACTCTGAATCCTGAGAGAGGGCCCTGAACAGGGCAGAGGTAATGGATGGAGCCTTTGTATAAGGACAGCCAAAAGAAATGATAAAATATGGTGTACCAGGACACCGGGAAGGGGGTAAATCATTAATGGGGCAAATCAGACAGGAGCGTGTTGGTAAGATAGCAACAAAAATAAAGATGCCTTATAAAAACAACAGCTCTTGGAGTCTAAGGGAAGCAATGAGCCAGGAGGAGTCGGCAGGTGCCTCTGACACACAGTGGAGCCCGTGCCATTTCCAGGGCAGCCTGCGCACATCCGGATTTTGTTCTAAGGCTCCTGGTTCATCAAACATGCTGGTTAGTACCACTTTTACTTTAGACAGTTCTTCCAGTGGTCTAGCCAAGTAGGCCTTGTGTTCATCCCTGTACAGAGGAAGAAACTGAAGGTCAGATGTTCAGGGTTACATAGCCAGTGAGATACATCCGAGAGCTGCAACGAATCCCCACAGCCCTACAACACCAGGTCCCACTGCTGTACTTTGCTGGCTTCCTAAGAAGAAAACAGATACATGTGCACCCAGAGAAGTGAACGTGCAGGTCCACACAGAACCTCAAAAGGATGTCGCCTTTATCCCACAAGTGTTCCTGCCAGCTCAGAGAAGAGAGACATCCAGAACAACGAGGTCTGTCTGCCCTTCCTGCAATTCAGAGTGGAGCAGCCTCTGGCCTCAGGCTGCAGGTTAGACACCGGGCCAGAAGGGTCTCCTCAGGCTTATTCTTTGGCTTATTCTTCACCTCATTATAACACCATGTATGCAGGGGTGGAGGGAGGTTTGAGAGCTCACAACGTGGAGGGGCAGGGGGGAGACCCTTTTTGAGCACACATTTAGAGGAAGGACACCAACCTTCTTCACCAAGGGCACAACAGTGTGCACATTTGGTTAAAGAAAGGAGCAAATTAGAAATAAGAGAAATGCCTCTCTAGACACCTGAGTGCCCTGGGCCAAATACTTTTAGAATTACGTATTCTTTCAGTTTATTGTTATTTATAAAAACAAGACCATCATTCTGCCTTGGAGAGAAAATCCCTCTCTGCTACAAAATTGCAAGTCCTGGGAAAAGTCCCCAAGTCCATGTCACAATAAAACACTTCCATGCTCATTGTCGTGGTAAACGGTGAGCATTGGATTAAAACAAGGAGAGAAAGATGGAGACCTTGGGAGGAAGGAAATGGGAAGATGCTGAGGCCGGAGCCCCCGGGGTGGCTGGGTCTCTTCTTGGCTTAGCTGAGCAGGGGAAGGAGGCGAGGAAGATCTGGAAGGATTTGCTGATGAAGTTATTGATGAGCCGAGAGTGGATTACCGGCCCTCACGAGACATCTAACCTAAAGATGGAAAAGACAGAGAGGCTGGCCAGGGGGATTTGTCTCCAGCTGTCTGCCAACTTTTGGAAAAAGATGGATTGCAACGGATGAAAAGTGGAGGAGGAGAAGAGGAGGAGACACTGTAGAGGTGGAGGGTCCTGGGCTGAGCCTGAGCTCCTCATCTTCACTCTCCCTAAAGTCATTCCTCAACAACGAGCCCCTGGCAGAGCCGGGCATGCCCGCCTATTTTTGTCACACACACACATTTGCGTAATCTGTTCAAATCTCCAAGATGCCAAGTTAAAAGGGAGTTGGGTTTGAGTCACTACTCCCTCTGCCTTAGGGCCTCTGCGGGCAGGATGGCCAGGGGTGGGGTCGCCTGGGCGGGCATGAGCAGAGTGTCTGTGGCTTCGGATACCTTCTCTGGGGGCTGGATCTCAGTTTGGCTGTGATAGCTAAAATCTGAGTAGGTGGACGGCGACATTATCCTCTGGTTTCCACAGCTGTGCTTTTCATAGTCCCCTCCCTTTCTTCCCTCTGCCAGTGTCTTAGGAGGTGAGGTAGAAAGTTCCCCATCTCTGATTTTCCTGGAGAAAACTGTGATGGAAGGGATTGCCAGTCTCTAATAAACACCTGCCATGAGAAATGACTTGTCCCAGCAAGTTGTTCTAGGGTATGAAAATTTTTAAAAATATTTACCACTTTCTGAGCTCTAGTCTAGATGTTTTGCATATCATAAGTTACCCACTTTAAGCTTCAAATAATCTAGGAGGGGGTTACTATTATCCCAGATGTGGAAACCGAGGCCCACAGTAGTTCTATATGACTCGCTCAAGGTCCCAGCTAGTGGTGGTAGATTTGGGATTTGAAGACAGCTTTCTGATTTCGAACCCTGAGTATCTCCTCTTCCTTTTCACTAGTTTTGTTGTTGTTCTTGTTGAAAATGGCTTCATAGGTTTTATAAAATAGTGTGCAAAGTTACCTCTAGACCTACCATCCAGAGATAACCAGAAACATTTTAACGAATATCCTTCAAGACAGCTGTATTCTGCTTTAATTTTAAGACAAGCTTGTTAATACCCAAGTTATTGTTACTTGAAAATTGGTCACAACACATTGAATTGAGTCAAAATAGTGGCTTTGGGTCTTCAGATTTGTCTAACTGGGTGGGCCTCTATTTTGTGTGAGGGAAAGCGCCTTACTGACTACAGAGTTTCCTCACCCCAGACCCCTAGTGTCTGCTACTCCACTTCTGTAAAGGCTTTGCTCTAATTTCTGTGCCTCATCAGCTCTTCCTAACGTGGTCCAGGATTGCCCCCAAGTCAACTTGGTCATCTTCCAAGTCAGGGAATATTATGCTTTCTGCCACTAGGGGACAGGATTCCATGGATATGGTGGAGGAGACCCTGGAGCCTATGAGCATATCCTGTATTCTTTCTTGATCTCACAAGCGAGGAGCCTTTGGGAATTTCCTTCTGGTCAGTAGGACGACATTAATAGCTACCATTCAACCTGGGCTTAGACTGGACAAGCTCTCTGTTAAGGATTTTTAATACTTGTGACAAATGCCACAAGGCAATACTATTAGCCCATTTTCTACGTGTTCAAGCACACACAACTGGTTAAGTGTCAGGATTTGAACCCAGGTCTTCTGAGCTACAAAGCTTGTGTCACCACATTTCACTGTTTCTTTAAGTCACATCTCTATCACATGTGAGATGTTTTATGTTAGAGGTCTATAAAAGAACGCCAATTTTTGGCCAGGAAAAATTAAGGCTATGCAAGACTTAATGGTAACAAACAAACACAGGCACACACACACAGCTTGCATCAGCACACGGCCTATCCCCTTCTTTTTGAAGTGCCTAACTAGGCAAACCTGTGCCAGTCAGAACTCAAAGTTGAGTGGCTTAACCACATTGGGTATCCCACACAATCCATAAACCTGCTTTGTTTTTATTATTGTTCAAAGAATGTTCTAATCACAGTATGGTTTTCTGAGTCAGATGAGGGGGGTAAAGCATTAGACTATTAAGTGGTATTTGTGAAATCCCAGTGGAAGAGACTACACGTTGATTTTAATGCATATTTACTATAGTTTAATAATCCTAAAGAGAACTAACTGAGCCATAATAATTAATGGAACAATGGTGATGGAAGAATCTATAAATGTTGACCTTCAAGGAGGTCAATGGCTAAATAATGAGATTGGTGCTTCTGGGTCTTGTATTAGTCAGGAGAGCAGCTCATGCTGCAGAAACAACCCTAAAGTTTACTTTGTGCTTATCAAAAATCCAGATCAAGAAGATTTCGGATCATTTCTCTTCCCAAAGTTGTGCAGGATCCAGGCTTCCCATCTTGTAGCTATGCCATCCAGAGAATGTGATTTCCAAGATTACTAGTGTGAGGAAGAGAGGGCCAGGGGACAGGTGGGAAGCTTTTAAGACTGTATTCTAATGCCAAAATTAGAGTCTTGTACCACCCCAAGAAGGACAAGAATTGGTTAGGTGCCACAGTGAAACCAGATCTAATCTTCATACTTTTCATGACATCTTCATTCTTTCTTGGATATATTAATATACTTTTGGATGATAGCTCCAGAATTTTGGAAGCAGAATTGAAGTCTGTGATGGTAAGAATTTGTCATTGGATTTGGGGCCCACCCTAATCCAGGATGATCTCATCTCAAGATCCTTAACTTAATTACATCTGCAAAGACTCTCTTTCCAAATAATGTCACATTGACAGGTTCTGGGTGGATGTGTTTTTCTTTGGGGGTGTGTGTGTGTGTGTGTGTGTGCATAATTCAACCCCCTCCAAGCACTATCTAGAAAGAACAAATGTTAACATCTTTTCATATACTTCAGGTAATTTTTTATTAAAAAGTAATATTACTGATAAAGCAAGTCTACTTTGTGCCCCTTCTTGGTCCCATTTCTTACACTCTGACTTCCTTCATCCCCTCTCTCCACAGACCCACAACTCTGAGTAATTTACTGTATATCCATCCAGATCCCATTTTTATATTTTCATTACACTCATATTTTCCATAATTAAAGGATGATATTTTATATTTTCTACTTTACATAAATGGCATCTTGTTGTATACATTGTTTAAGACTTTTTTGTATCTTCAACATTTTGTTCTCAAGAGCTGCTCAAGTGGAAAGACATGAGCATAATTATTCATTTTTTAAAAAAGATTTTATTTATTTATTTGACAGACAAAGATCACAAGTAGGCAGAGAGGCAGGCAGAGAGAGAGGAGGAAGCAGGCTCCCTGCTGAGCAGAAAGCCGGATGCGGGACTGGATCCCAGGACCCTGGGATCATGACCTGAGCTAAAGGCAGGGGCTTTAACCCACTGAGCCACACAGGCGCCCCATAATTATTCATTTTAATGAATATTTTAAATTCCATTATATGAGTGTGATGTTTTTAATTGTTGGCTCCAATAATGTTGAGAGTTCAAAATGTTTTCAATTTTTTCTTACAAACTAGTGAGTGTTAGGGTTCTTCAGAGAAACAGAAACAGCAGGATATGTTTGTGTGTGTGTGTGTGTGTGTGTGTGTGTGTGTTTATGTGTGTAAAGTGATTCCATCTATCTTTCTATCATCTATCTATCTATCTATCTATCTATCTATATCTCCATAGTTACATACTAATATATCTCAATATATATACTGAGAGGGGGAAAGGGAATTATTTTAAGGAATTAACTCACATGATTAGGGAAGCTGGCAAGTTTAAAATTTGCAGAGTACATCAGCAGTCTGAAGACACAAGGAAGAGTTTCAGTTCAAGTCCAAAAGCTGACAGGGTTCCTCCTTCTTTGGGGGTCGTCAGTCTTTCCCTTCGACCTTCATCTGATTGGCTGAGGCCCATCCACATTATGGACACAATCCATATTATGGAGGACAATCTGTTTTACTTGAAGTCTAATGATTTAAACGCTAGTCCCATTCAAAAAATACCTTCACAATGGTTCACAAAATAAATCTAGTGGGTCCTGACGGGCATTTTATATTTGTGAAATGGATTTGGTTCTTTAAATAAAAATTATGATTGTTTTAGTACACAAACAATATGTGAGTACACACTCTTTGTGAAATGTGCAAAATGATATGGAAGTACAAAGACCAAAAGTCTATATTGCCATACTCTTAAAATGTAGCTATTTGAAGGATGAAAAGGGACACTCCATTTTTTTTCACTTGCTTTTTCCTGATTATGAGGAGCTTAAACATCTTCAATTATTGGTAAATAATTGAGTTTCTTCTGAGAATCACATAGATTAAGCTGGAGACAGGTCCTTTTTCCAGACCTGAGGTAACTTCTGTCCCCTCTCTTTAGAAGCAGATACAATTATAACCATTCTCTGAGGGCTCAGGTCCATTCATCCTTATAGCTTCTACTTTTTAACAGAATCATTCACATTTTGTAGCATCAAACCCAAATAAGCAATAGTCCTCTAGCTTTAAAATATCAATTTTCAGGAACCCACAAACATTTCATGAAACCTGCAGCATTTATGTGACCTACTTGGAGTTACTGCTTTCTCTCTGTCCCCTCTCTGTGGAATCTATCTCTTCTATTATGCTTTGGTTCACTTAATTCGGGATTTCTCAACCTCAGCACTATTGATATTAGGGCTGGATAATTTTGTGCTATGGGAACTGTCCTGGGAATTGTCCAATGTTTAGTAGCCTCCCTGGCCTCTACCTACTTGATATGCCAGTAGCACAACCCTCCCCAGTTGTGACAAACAAAAATGTCTCCAGACCCTGCCAAATGTCCCTTAGGGGCAAAGTCACCCATAGTTAGGAAACACTGATTTAATGGAAAAACCAAAAATAAAATACCTGTAGCAGATCCTCTCAGGGAAAGTACTCACTCATCCACACAGCAAACACTGAAGAAGAAAGGAAACAGGGATTTGAAAATATCACTTCCCCATCTGATTTATCCTTTCCAGCATTGCCTGCTTTTTGGTTGCTCTAAATCTTTAGGTTTTGGCTGAAATATTTAGGAGGAACAATTTCATAAGTAAAAATACATGGTCAAGACTAATGGAGAGCAAATATAGGCAGAACCTGTCTTTTATTTCTATGGCAGGAAATGATAATAACCTAAAAAGGAGTTTTGCTTAAAATTTTCTGTCTCCTTAATTGAATTTTCTCTTTTGCTTTCACAGTGGGGACTAGGCTTCCAGATGTTATTATTGCATTTTGCCTTTTGATGTGAAGGGGAGCTTTAGGCAACCAAGATTCACAAGAATCAGAGCCTTCCCTTATTTACAGGTCAAATATATGTCAATCACACAATCCAAGACAAAGTTAAGAACCTGAAAAGAGCAAAAATGTTTTCCAAAGCACAAAAATGCACACCATGAGGTCCATTCACAGGATGTGTATGTAGTAGTTACCAAGTGTGATTATTGGCTTTCCCTGACCTATGTTGGGAAAGAATGGACATCAGCCAATGGCTGCTCACATGGTCACAGCCAATGACAGAAGACAACAACACAAATGAGCACAGTTAAAAATGCTATCTCAAGACTTCAGTATCTAGCAGCTGGAGGTTGTCTAATATATGGGATAAACAGCCCTCAACATTGTGTTTGTCCCCATGAGTAATATCACAACGCCGTGTAATGCTGGATATTTGTAATGACATCAGAGTCTTCAAAGCAAGGTTCCTGTATGTTGAAAATAATTGGTTCTTCTGGGTGATGGTGATGGTTCTACAACTGTTTGAATGTGTTTAACACCATTTAAATACTATACACTTAAAAGTGAGCTGCACTTAAAATGACTAGAAGGGAGAGTATATGTTGTGTATATTTTGCCGCCATTTAAAAAATGAGTTATTAAGAGGGCTGGGAAGTTTGTGGTATGTTTTGGAGGAAAATGTAACCAAAATGGTTATGATTAAAAATAAAAACATGCTGCTTAAAAAGATAAGCAAAAGCTATCTTGATGATTCACTCATGAATAGTCTCTTTTATCAAAGAAGCTTGATACACATGATGTCACTGGAATTAGTTTAAAAATAGAAACAACCACGTTCTAATAGAAAGAATTGAATGTTGTGATTTTCTGGGATTGGCTTTTATTTTTAACTCTGACAATGAAATATGATACAAATCTTGTGGTGTGATAATGGAACTTAAAAAAAAAAAAAAACTTGCATTCTATTGCCCAAACCCAGCCTGGCTCCTCTGATGAGTATTGGTTTAGGGCCTTCCATATGAGCATCTGGGGTTGATGGATGAATGCATTTACTGTCTGCATTGATAACAACGAACAGATTCCTGGTAGGCACCATGAGCACACATAACCCTCAGGGGCCTCTGGGAGTAACTGCTTTTATTCAGAGTCACCAGCATTTAAAGTTAATTGTAGCCATAATAGCTATGGCTCACTCACAAAAACCCACACTGTCATGTTCCCAAGACCACGCCAGGTACACTAGAAGGCATGTTGTCATGTCAAATAAGAAGGTTGGACATTGCCTGCTTCCTGCTGCTGGTCCTTAGCAATAGATTTTACTTGACATTTCTTCTCTCTTACATTAAAATGGGAGTCAGTTGATCCCAAATTAAAATAGGAGGGCTACAGATGAGTGGCCAAGAGGTGGCACTGTGTTTGGAAACTCAGTCCTTCTGTACTGACCACTGATCGTCCCTGAAATTGCTTTTTGGGAAAGCCAGCTTCAAATCTCTTTGGAGGAAATGAGATGCAGAGTTTGCATTGGAACTCATAACCTTTTTGTTTGCTTGTTTGTTTGTTTGGGTTTTTCTTGTCTAGCGAAAACCCCAGTGCTCTGCAAATGAGTCTTACGTAGGTATTAGTGGATGAGGGCCAGTAGATTCACTCAAAACTCTTCGTTTCCATCATGTGCAAATTGCAAAGCCCGTTTCTCAGTCAAAAGAAGGGGTTTACAAGAAGAGCTGGAAGCATCCTCCACTCAATGGCTAAAAAGAGGACAAGAATTTGAAAGATCAGCCATCAGTCCACCAGAGAGCTCTGGGCTGCCAACTGGAATGGAATTCTCTGAGGGAAGAAAGGATTTTTTCTGAATCATTTTCTTAGGAGAGAAATAACCACACCAATTTTAGTCTCAAACTTTCTAAGTTATTTCTCAAAATCTTTGGAGGATTTTCAAACCAGTTCTGAAAGTATTTATAAAGTTGAAATATCCTGTCCAAGTGCAGGGACTCTTGCTGAATGGATAGGGTGTGATGTGGTTTTCTGAGAGCTTGTTTAGATTTCAGGAAGTGAACAAGATAAGCTGAATGGCCTTTTCCTGCTCTGATGCTTTAACAAAAAAAAAAAAAAAAAAAAAAAAAAAGACTTGCCCAAAGATGCTTGAAAGAAACCACGGACATTTCCTAACTTCAAAAGAGCAGAAAATCTAACTGGGAAAAAAGAAAGTCACAATTAGAGGTTCAGGATGTAGCAAAGACATATTAAACAGTAATGCAGATTGTGACAAATTTAGAATCAACACACAGCTCTTAAGGTTGCATTTTTTATTTGCATTTTGTTTTGTTTCTTTTGTATGAACTTTCCTGTTAAAAAGGCTGAACTGGGAACACACCTGTACAGTCTGAAATGCTTCCCTTTTCCTTCTATTTGCTTCTTTTCTTTGCAATTCACAATCAGGAACAGAAATAACCTTGGTGGCAAGGGTTGTCCTGTTTTGGAGATTGTCTCAGAGAAGTTCTATGTTGATAGAATAGTTTGGAGCTGAAATTTATTTTTCCTTTTTTTTTTAATCAAACAAAAAGGCAGCTTCAAAATAAGTAGAATTCCCAGGGATAAAGACCACCACAGCCCCCTCCTGGATGTGAGATTTCTCCTTGAGAAAATGTGAATATATCTTAGTCACCTTGTCAGAGGGGTCTAAGGCGGGTCTCCCACCCCAGCCCTAAGCCACCTGGCAAAATCAGGGAAGTGGCACTCAGCCTTTCTTTGGAGAAAAGGAAAGAAGAATCTGCCTTGGCCAGGGCTTAGCCAGAGACCCAGGGTGTCCCAGACCCCTCATTCAACAACTCCCTCTCACGGCCCCATGAGATGACAGGTGACTGTTCCTACTGTACCATTCTTCGCCACGGAAACCTGCCATCAAGTCACTAGGGCCAAAGTCCAGCTCCTGGGAGAAATCTTCTAACTTCTCTGAATCTCATTTCACATGTGCCCCCTCTCTCACTGTCCATGGCTGGGAGCACAAGGGAGCTTGGTGGGCAGGGGAGCATTCTGCCTGCTAGATTGGGCCACATGGACCCACCTGATTCTTCACAAGGTGGGAGGTTTCGTAGGCTGCCACTAGTCCTTGAGGCCCTCGCTCTCTTTCAAGGAAGAGCCAGTTGGATCCTAGAATGGCCCTTTCTGGGAAAGTAACAATAAAGCCTAACTTTTACTTTTAACTTTATCCCACAGTGGCTAGCAAAATGCAGATTATAAAATATTCCATTTCTCAGAAGTAAGTTGTAGACTACTGAGACGAATGCATAGCCTGACTTGACTTCATTCTTGAAGCACTCATGTCGCTTTAACTCCTGATGGTTCATGCTACCCTCAGTTCTGCAAAGCCTAGTTCTCCAGGGGCACCTGGGCACAGCGAAAGAGCAGGAGCTGTTAGACTTCGAAAGTGCCCTACAGTCTCGGAGAACCTGTTTCTTCATCAGTGAAATCACAGAATGAATCCTCTCTCCACAGCAGGTGTAGGACCAATGTAAAGAACATAGTGAAATACCTAAGCACAGGGATCTAGCCCTCACAGTAACACCAGCCTGCCTTTTCCTTTTCCACAAAGACATTGCCTCTGAGGACTGGCCTCCAGTAGTTTCCACCTGTAGTGAAGGAAGTAGATTTTGTTCTCCCAGTGCAAGATCCAGGGGAGTTGTGAAGAGATGCCAGATTTTCAGCTATTACTTTGATAGATCTTTAAACATTGAAGTAGCTTCTGCTCTAGGAGCTAAGAGCTATTTCCAGGAGATTAACAAGGACAATTCTTTATATTCCTTTTTAAACTAGCATCTTCATAATGGCAGAGAATAAACAGAAGATAGTAGTAAGTGCCTCTTTTCTTGTGAGATCATGGGTTTCCCTTTATCTGCTCAGGAACATTCTCTTCTCTTCTGGGAGCAGGACCGAAGACTTTGATCTTTTGGGGAGAAAAGGCCATTTGAAGGCATGGAATGAACTGCTTTGCCAGGAGCTAGGCAGCCCTTGGAAAGGAACTATGTCCGAAAGAACCTCTGAGTAGCTTTGAGGCTGGTCTTTCCCTGTTCCTACCCTGCCCAACACCTAAATTTGACCCGCACTGCAATTGCTGTCAGAACTTGACCTATTCAGGAACATTCTCTTCAGGAATCAACAGTGGCCAAGTCACTTCTTGGCACCTGAGAAGCCTAGAAGCTGCCTTCCTTCAGAGGAATATCAGAAATGACACAGTTCTGATGTTCTTCCTTGGACAGGGCTCAAAAGCGATTTCATCTTTTCTTCCTCTTCAGTGCAGTGAACTCTCAGACGCGTCTAGAGACTCATTGCCCAGTGAATCACACACCACTCAGCCACGTCAGGCTCTATGGCCCCCTCCCGGGAGGGCTCACCCCCAGCTCTCATTTAAGGAGGGGCGAGCATCTGCTGGCGCCGGCAGCTGCCTCACCCCAACCTCATGGCACCCCTTGGGTGGGAGAAGGACTTGTGAGGAGACATACTTTGCCTTTGCCCCAATCACAAAGTAATTCTCTCATTGCCGAAAGCACTTTCCTGCTGAAATTCAGAAAGAGGTTATTTTGAAGTCACGCCAGTAAAAGCGCTGGAAACAGAGATGGGAGCTTGAGCTGGAAGCCGGGGACATATGCTCCATGCTGATTCTTCATCCCTCTTATTTATTTGCAGGATCTGAACTAATTTCTCAGCTGTAATCTACACCACCCACCACCTAGGAACTTCCCAGAAATGTCCGGCAGGAGGCGGGGGGTGGGTGGGCAGCAGCAACGCTCTGACTCTTGGCAAGGCCTGCTCAGCTGCCGACTCGATTTCCAGTCTGTTCTGGCTTCATAATTCACTTAGATGATCCCCTCGAAATAAGCAAAAAATACTGGCAGCAAACGGTTGAATGAAAATGGCCCAGTTTTATGAGAGGATAGAATACGTTCCGTGATCAGCCTGCAGAGGGAGTGGGAGTGTGAAGACGGTTGTGGTGGCCACCGACCTGGTCTTCATATTTCAATATTTTGTTCATCCTGGATTTTTTCCTTTGCATTAGTTTTGTTCTTTAAAAAATATTGCAGTAGGAAACTTAAATGCATGTTACAGGTGACAGATGCCAGTCTGAAAATACTACACGTTGTATGATTCCATCTCTGTGACATCCTGGAAAAGGCAAAACCATGGATTGAATTAAGAAGACATGTGTTTTCACACACACACACACACACACACACATATTTGTAAATAAAATCATGTGATTTGTTTAATACAAAAAAAAAAAAGAAGACACGTGTTTTCACCAGGGACTAGAGGGGAGGGAGGGGTGAGGTGGCAGGGTACAGAGGAGTTGTAGGGCAGTGACACTACTCTGTGCCTCTATAGGGTGGATACATGTCCTTATACATTTGTTTAAACTGAAAGAAGATACAACAGCAAGGGTGAGCCCTATGTCAGCCATGGATTTGTGGTGGCAATGATGTGTCTGTAGAATCATGGATTATGACAACTGTACCCCTGGTGGAACCTTGATAATGGGGAAATCTGTGTATGGGTAGGGGTGGGGGCATATGCAAAATCTCTTTACTTTCCTCTTAATTTTGCTGTGAAATAAAAACTGCTCTAAAAAATGAAGTCTAACGAAAAATATCGCATTAAAATGTTCTTTATCTGGGAAGTTATTATCATAAGGGTGTAGAGTTACAGTTTTGCAAAACGAAAAGTATTTTGGAGATGGAAAGTGGCAGTGGTTGCCCATGGACTTGTCATTGAACCATATACTTAAACACAATTAAAAGGTAAATTTTATGTTATGTATGTTTTACTACAGTTAAAATTGTTATCCATCTCAATGAATAACATTTCTTAAATTTTTGCACCTGAGATGCTCCCCCTCGTCCTGGTCCTGCTTTCTCTACTCTGAGAAGCTGAGGGCTGCTGGGTGTCTTGGGGGGAGACTAGCAGCATCACTGGGATGACCTGTCCACATTTTATGCAGTTGGCAGGCTCTTTTGTTTTCCTTAAGACAAAACCTTAAATGCCAAAATTTTACTGAAAGATTCCTTCTACATTAAACGTACAAAGGTCCTCCCCTCTTAGACTGAGGCAGAGAGAGTCATTCTCACTTGTTGGGCTCACCTTTTATTTTATGTGTGTCAATGGAGAATGAAGTAAGATGGAAGGAGACAGGCGAATAGAGAAAGATACAAAGGGGGCCTATGGATGTTCTATTGTGGAATAACAACACAAACTGAATGACTTCAAGCAACACACACTTATTATCTCATGATTTCTGTGGATCAGAAGTCCATATCAGGACCTGGCTGGCTTCTCTACTAAGGTGAAGGCTCAATCAAGGTGTGGGGCCTATCTTATCTTGTCTGGAGGTTCTATAGGAAAACGTGTTTCTAGGCTCATTCCCACGGTTGGCAGAATTCAGTTCCCATAGTTGTAGGGCTGAAGTCCTATTTCCCTCTAGCTATCAGTGGGGGCTACTCTCAGTTCTAAGAGGTCACCTGTGTTCCTTGCTCTGTTGCACCATCATCTTAAAGTCAGCCAGGGTTCTTCAAATCCTTCTCATGCTTCAAATCTCTGACCTCTTCAGCCAGACTCAGAAATTTCATGTGATTAGGTCAGGCCCACTGGATAAATCTATCTTAGAATCAACTAATTTAGGAACTTAATTACATCCTGTGAAACCCCTTCATAGCAGTATCTAGATTAGTCTTTAACTGAATGACTAAGAGAAGGTGCCTGTGCACTAAAGGATGGAAATCCTGGGGCCATCTTGGAATTCTGTCTACTATTGTGGTCTTTTAAATGTATTGGGCTTTTGAGGCGAATATCTTTTTTGTCTTCAAGTCAGTGCTCCCCTCACATACAATTAGCATGCCTTTCATATTTCAATAACTATGGAGAGCCCTGGAGCTACAATAGCCATGCCCCCAAGAACAGGAAAGAGAAGGGGATTCTTTCCCTGTTCCTGGTCAGTTCGAACCTGTGCCAAGACCACCAGCATAGGTGATAATTGTGACAATTTTTTGGAGATCAGTTACTGTTGACCCTATCCCCTCCTGTCATATTAGCCCCCCCTACCCTTCCTCAGATGGAAATAATTTTCAGAACTTGAATAACAGTACTTTAGAGGCAAAACCCTTACTAGCTAGTTACACATACCATTTGGCATCAATTCGGTTGTATTCTCAAAGCATATAGAATATCTAAGTGACATTTGTGATTAGTGCTCTGCGATACAGGTCATAGGTGTGTATCTTTCTAACAGAAACATTACAAAGAGAAAGAAAAGCATGTAGATGATCAAATCTGCTATTTAGTTTGGAAGAATTAAGTAAAGTTTATTTTTGTTCTCCTCAAGGATAAAGGCTATGCAAACAGTGCACCTATGGTGGAATATTCTGCCTGCCTAATAGCAATGAAATGCTCTAAACAATTGAAAACCATTTGTAGGTGGTTCATGTACTAAATATAAACATTTTACTTATTAAATAAGGTTTTTGCAGCTGCCTGACTGCTCAGGGACCAGGAAGTTGGGCTCATCCATGTTGGATGAGTAGTTTGCGTGGGTAAAATTAGCTGCTACCATCCAGAGAAAGGATAAGAAGAGGTTTCTGTTCTTAAAACAGGGCCTAGTGTGTGATTCCTGGCTACTCTCTCTGTATTGAGTCCTCTGTAACAAAGGCAGGGAGCCACTGTTGGTGGAGAGCTCACTATTTCATGTGAATGACCTAGGTTTTGCTGAGCTGTGCTTGGTCTCACATCAATCAATCAGTATGGCTGAGTCACCCCTGTCACTCACCTTCCAGCTAACTTGCCCTGTAGCCCCAACCACTGAAATCCTAGCCCTTTCAGCATGGTTCTCTATGTACTCCTGATCCCTATAACCTAGAGTAAGGAGGCTCCTTTTGGACTGGACATTCATACTGTCTATTTCATGTCAAAATATTTGCCGGAATTCTTCCAGCTGCTTTGTGTAGTTTCTGGCTATTTTTCTGCCCTCTTCTGCCTCTTATCCTCTCATTTTCCTCCTTCTCCTCCTCTCCCCTCACCTCTTCCCTCTTTCCCTCTCCCTATCCTCCTCTTGAGAGTCCCTCAGCCCATTTGTCACTTATGAAATGAGCTCCATTTTGAACAGCACATTCATTCTGCTTCTCTTCCAACCCTGTGGTTTCATTATTTCTCTAGTCAATGGATTTTTGTCAGCCCCAGTTCATCCTCATTTATCTTTTTTTCATGATGCTGAATTTTACTAGAAGTTCTAAACTTCTCCAAGTCTTTACCGCTCTGCTAAGTTTAGAAAAGGAGCATATCCATTCCCTTTTGGTCTGCTCACTCCGTCCAGACTGCCTAACAGAATATTCCCAGAGTTTGGAAATAATGGGTTTCTTGTATGGCCATGACAGAGTCCTGACTTGCTGTGGCTTTCTTTCTATAGAGCTGTGTATGGAGGTGTGACTTTCTTGACATATTAACCTATAGGTTTCTCCCCTCTGACATTTGTGTTTGTCTCTTTTCTAGGACTCTAGCAGTTATCTGTCTGGGTGTCTTCACTGCTTTGGAGGAGGCTATGCCAGATGAGGAAGAAAAGTGTTCTAGGAATACCTCTGGATTTTGTGCACAGAATAAACGTAAGTCGTTAGAGAAGAAAGGATTGAGGAGATAAACAAATGTGCTGGCCAAAAGCAGCAGGGTAATACTAGAATGAAGACTCCCTAAGGCTAGGGGCACAGAGGGGAGGGCAATGGGCAGGCTTCCCAGGGGAGTTATCAAGGAGGTGACAGATGATCTTCTAGAGTGGAATGGAGCACTTGGTCCTCCAAGCTACTGGCACCTCCCAAGACTCCTGGGTCCTTGCAGTGACTGGAAGAACTGGAACTACTCAGCAGTCCTGAAGGCCACAGGAGGTTTTTAATGGGACTTCCCAATGGTCTTTATGGGATAGACATTTGCTGTAGTACTTAAGAACTCAGTAAGAAATACTGTTATCCTATGTCTAATAACTGCTTTTGCTCAAAAATAATAACATTGCATTTTTATGAGACCATAATTCAGAATTTTATTAACTTGAACCACCCTTCTTATTAATTATTTGGAAGCAATGCAATTTTTCTCTAGTTTTTTAGCAACTGTATTTTCTGAACACCTTGGTCAACCTTTGTTCTGTACATTGTGTGTCTGGGTTACAGCAGGGTTCTTAGATGTTATTTTAGACATTTTACAAAACATTCTGGGGAATCTGCCTTGTTCAGATTTGTGAATGGAAACTTTTTGTCTTCTTTTAAAGTAGAGTTATCTTACTTTCTAAGGACATGAACCAACTTGCTATAGTCAATTAAAGATGGCCACAAACTCTTTGTTACCCCCTGGATTAAGAAGGGGAAACTATATGACCTTTCTTTAAAAATCAGCTTCCAGTAAGTTTTGGAAGTTTTTTGTTATTATTACTCATAGACTTCATTTTTTTGAGCAGTTTAGCTTCAGAGAAAAATTGATCGGAGAAGAGTTCTCACATACCTGCTACCCCCTGCACATGGTTTCTTCTGTTATCTACATCTTATATTGGTGTAGTACATTTGTTACAATTGATGGATCAATATCAATAATTATTATTAACCAAGGTCCCTAGTTTAGGATTCACTCTTGATATTGTGCATTTTATGTGTTTTCACAAATGCATAGTGTTATGCCTCCACTGTTAGAGTATCATACAGAATAATTTTATCCCTAAAAATCCTCTGTGACCCACATATTTATCCTTCCCACCCCCCATCCTTCCACCCCAGGCAACCACCCACTTTTTTTACTGTCTTTATAGTTTTGCCTTTTCCAGAGAATCATATGGTTGGTATCATACATTATGTAGACTTTTCAGATTGGCTTCATTCATTTAGTAGTATCCATTTAAGGTTTGGGGGCAATATTTTTATGCAGCAACAGGTAATCAAAACAACTTGACGTATCAGGAAATTAGCATGTGAGTCTCACTTAAGAGAATGGAGTCTTCTCACACCATTCTGTTAACTGAAACAAATTAACTGAAACCTATAAGAAGAGGATTATTTTCTTAATATTTCCTTAGTATTGGTTGTACATGTGACGTTTGAGGCATGGTGCATTTATCTGGAGACATATTTCAAACCAGTGCCTTGTTCAGATGTAGAAAAATTCAACTTAATGTCCATCACTGTTTTTAATATTTTGATCACGTCCAGTATACCAGGCCCCATGCTTAATATCTTACCTGTATTTTCTCAAAACTCACAACAACCATGTTTCAAAGGAAGAAAAAAGTAGAGGCCTAGAGAAGTTGCATATTAAAAGGTACATATTCAACAGGTGGCAAATGTAGGACTTGAACCCAGGTTGGTCTACTTCCAGAGTCTATGTGCTTAATCACTTAGCCTCTTATTGAATCTGTATAGAAAATATTATTTTTGCATGCCTGTGAGTAGAGTTGAGGAATTCACTGACCCTGCAAAGGTCTTCTGTATGTGCAGTTACTCTAGAAATTCTATCTTATGTCTTGCCATGGAGTTCTAACATATGTTTCTGCCCCTTGATAGGTCAACTTGCTCCCAGTTTTCCCTATCTGTGAGTTTCTGTTGCATGAATACACAATGATGTGTAAGAACTGGAAAGAAAAAAGCCCAAGAAAGCCCCCAATGGATCCATTTCCTCAGGATGTTGTTTCCATTCAGAAACACCAGGGGCCTCAATACAGTTTCGCTCAACACTAACTCCCGAGTTAAGCATAGGAAGATGCTCCTAAAAGTTGTACTGCCCTCAGAATTAGTCACCTACAAAAGATCTTGTTAAACTGAGATGATTTTCACCACTTTTTGCCTTAAGCTAAACTCGGAGAATTTGATGTATTCATTTATCCATTAAACATGCCTTCAGCCCCTCTATATGCTAGACCCTGAAGGATGTAGAAGTAAACAAATAATCATAATATAAGGGCATGAATGGTATAGAAGAGGCCAATATGGACGCAATGATGGCAAAAGGGACTAATTAATCCTATCTACAGGCCAGGGAAGGCAATGGCCAGGAGGCATTGATTAAGCTGAAATTCATCAAGCATCATAGAGATGTCTTGACATAGGGATGGAGCATATGTAAAAGTATGGAGACTAAGCTCAGTGGTTAACAGTGCCCTGGCAGGTGAGCCCGGAGCCTATGATTTGAGGAAAACACAGGTAGGGGATTGGACAGGTAGTGGCTCGAAAGCAGGGTCTTGTTGAAGACTATCATAGCATTTTAGAGACATGGAGACTTTAAGGAAGGGAGGAGTGATATATTCATATTTTTAGAAAAATTGTTTTGTGGAAGAATGCTAGCAGAGGGACCAGACAAGAGACAGGTAAGCAATTAGGTTGTGGGAGGAGGGCAATGATTAGGGTCTGCATCCAGCTGGAGACAGTGAGATAGAAAGGAGAAGACAGAGTTCCTATATATTTAAGACAGAGTTCCTATATATATTGAGGAAGGGAAGTACTTACATATTTAAAACATTTACTTACATTCAGAATTTTTTTGAAACTAAATAAAAATATTTTTTCTTGACTTCTATTCTTGTCCTTGATATTATCATTAAACTGTTAAATGGTATGTTGTTTATACTACTATTTTTACTTGTCTACACGTACACAGAAGTAATATTTCCCCTGCAGATGCAGAAAGCTCAGTAGTTTTGAAACACAAAGATGTAATTTTTATTTTATTTTATATTTGTGCAATTTATTTAAAAAACAAAACAAAACAGTTCACCCATTCCTCCTATCCCTAAACCCTGCCTCTAAAAACCATGAATTTGCTGTCTGTGTCTATAAGCTTAATTTAAAAAACTTTTTTTATATTTTACATATGAGTAAATCATGTGTTATCTGTCTTTCTCGTT
Source organism: Taxidea taxus jeffersonii (assembly GCA_003697995.1). Taxonomy (NCBI): domain Eukaryota; kingdom Metazoa; phylum Chordata; class Mammalia; order Carnivora; family Mustelidae; genus Taxidea; species Taxidea taxus. The sequence goes on from ML101841.1 coordinate 28,242, forward strand.
TGACTTATTTCACTTAGTATAATGCCCAAGACGTCCACCCATGTTGTCTCAAATGGCATAATTTCATTCATTTTTAAAACTGAATAATGCTCCATCATATATCTATACCACAAATTCTCTATGCATTCATCCATCAATGGATACATAGGCTGTTTCTATGTCCTGGTTTTTGACAAATAGTGTTGCAATTAACATGGGAGTGTATATCTTTTTTAATTAGTGTTCTTGTTTTTTTTAGATAAGTACCCAGAAATAGAATTGCTGGATCATATGATAGTTCTATTTTTGATTTTTTGAGGAAACACCGTACCATTTCCCATAGTGGCTGCACCAATTTATATTTCCACTAACAGTGCACAAGTGTTCCCTCTCTTCTACATCCTTGCTGACACTTTGTTATTCTAGGCCATTATATATATATGGCCTAGAATATATATATATATATATATATATATATATATATATACACACACACACACACACACACACACACACACACACACATATATATATGTGTATGTATATATATACATATATACGTATATACTTATATATATGGCCACACTAACAGGTGTGAAGTGATATGTCATTGTGGTTTTGCTTTGCATTTCCCTGGTGATTAATGATGCTAAGCATCTTTTAATGTATTTGTTGGTCTTTTGTATATCTTTATTTTAGAAAAATGTCTATTCAAATCTTCCTGTCATTTTTGATTGGATTGTTTTATTGTTATTGAGTAGTATGAGTTCTTTGTATATTTTGGATATTAGCCCCTGATCAGGTTTATGATTTGCAGATATTTTCTCCCATGTGGTAGGTTACCTTTTCATTTTGTTGATGGTTTCCTTTGCTGTGCAGGAACTAAAAAGCTTAATGTAGTCCCACTTGTTTGTTTTTGCTTTTGTTGCTTTTATTTTTGGTGTCAGATTCAGAAAATCATCCCATCACCTATGTCAAAAAGCTAACCACCTATGTTTTCTTCTAGGAGTTTTATGGTTTTATGTCTTACAATCAAGTGTTCAATCCATTTTTAATTAATTTTAGTGAATGGTGTAATATGGTGGTCTAGTTTAATTCTTTTGCTTGTGGGTTTCCAGTTTCTCCAAAATCATTTATTGAAGAAACTTTTCTTTTCCTATTGTCTATTCTTAGCTCCTTTGTTATAAATTAACTAACCATATATGTATGGATTTCATTCTGTTACATCAATCTGTATGTCTGTTTTTATGCCAATACCATACTGTTTTAATTACTATGTCTTTGTAAAATAGTTTGAAATCAGGAAGGGTGATGCCTCAAGCTTTGACCTCTCAGGATTTTTTATGGTTCTAGCCATATTTTAGGATTTTCTGTTCAATGTTTGTACAAAATGCCATTGGAATTTTGACAAGGACTATATTTAATCTGCATATTCCTTTTGGGTGGTATAGATATTTTAACAATATTTTTCCTCTAATGCATAATCATAAAGTATCTTTCTATTTATTTGTGTTTTCTTCAACTTCTTTGATTAATGTCTTGTAGTTTCCAATATACAAGTCTTTCAACTCTTTTATTCCTATGTATTTTATTCTTTTTGATGCAATTGTATGTGGGATTTGTTCTTAATTTCTCTTTCTGATAGCTTGTTATTAAGGTACAGCAACCAAACAGATCTCTGAATATTAATTTTGTATCTTGAAGCTTTGTTAAACTTATTTATTAATTCTAACAAGTTTTTTTTATGGAGTCTTTGGGTTTCTGTATATAATATCATGTCATCCACCAATAGTGACTGTTTTACTTTTTCCTTTACAATTTGGATGACTTTTATTTCTTTTTCTTGCCTAATTGCTCTGGATAGAACTCCATTACTATGTTGAATAAAAGTAGCAAGAGTGGGCATCCTTGTCTTGTTTCTAATCTTAGAAGAAAAGTTTTCAGATTTTCACCATTGAGTATGATGTTAGCTCTGGGATTGTCATATATGTACTTTATTATGCAGAGGTACATTACCTGCATACCTACTTTGTTGAGTTTTTATCATAAATGGATATTAAAATGCTTTTTATGCATATATTGAAATGATCACATGATTTTTATTGTACATTATATTAATGTGGTATATCACATTAACTGTTTACAGATGTTGAACCATCCTTGCATGCTGGGATAAATCTCACTTGATTATGGTGTATAGTCCTTTTGATGTATGGTTGAATTCTGTTTGCTAATATTTTGTCAAGGATTTTTGTATCTATACTCCTTTTGGGCATTGGCCTGTACTGATCTTCTCTTGTGGCATCCTTGCCTTGTTTTTTTTTTTTTTTTTAAAGATTTTATTTATTTATTTGACAGACAGAGATCACAAGTAGTCAGAGAGGCAGGCAGAGAGAGAGGAGGAAGCAGGCCCCATGCAGAGCAAAGAGCCCAATGTGGGGCTCGATCCCAGGACCCTGGGATCATGACCTGAGCCGAAGGCAGAGGCTTTAACCCACTGAGCCACCCAGGTGCCCCTCCTTGCCTTGTTTTGATATCAGTTTAATGCTGGTCTTACAAAATGAATTTGGAAGAGTTTCTTCCTCTTACAGAAGGAACTTATAGAAAAGATTTAGAAGAATTTGAGAAGGATTGGTATTAATTCTTTGAATATTTGGTAGAATTTATCAGTGAAGCTGTCTAGTCCTGGGCTTTTATTTGTTGGGAGGTTTTTGATTAAGGATTCAATCTTCTTCTAGTAATTGGTCTGTTCAGATGTTCTATTTCATCTTGACTTAGTCTTCGTAGGCTGTATGTTCCTAGGAATTTATCCATTTCTTCTAGGTTGTTCAGTTTGTTAATATGAAATTGTTGATAGCAGTCTCTTATGATCCTTTGTATTTCTACGGTATCAGTTGTAATATTTTCTTTTTCATTTATGATTTCATTTATTTTGAGTCCTCTTTTTTTGTCATGATGAGTCTACCTAAAGACTTGTCAACTGGTTTATTTTTTCAAAGAATCATCTCTTAGTTTCATGGATATTTTTTATTGTTTTTTTTTAAGTCTCTGTGTCATTTATTTCAGTTCTAAACTTTGTTATTCCTTCTTTCTATTAACTTCGGGTGTTTGTTCTTTTTCTAGCACTTTGAAGTATGAAGTTAATTTAATTTGAGACTTTTCTTATTTTTTGAGGTGGGCATTTATTGCTATGAACTTCCCTTTAGAACTGTTTTTTTCTGGGGTGCCTGGGTGGCTCATTCAGTTAAGCATCTGCCTTTGGCTCAGGTCATGATCCCAGCTTTCTGGAATCGAGCCTAACATTGGACTCCCTGCTCAGTGGGAGTCTGCTTATCCCTCATCCTTTGCCCCTTCCTCCACTCATGCTCTCTTTCTCTCTCAAATGAATACATAAAACCTTTATTTAAAAAAAAAAGAAGAACTAAGGGGCACCTAGGTGGTTTAGTTGGTTAAGCATCTGCCTTCGGCTTGAGTCATGATCCCAGGGTGCTGGGATCAAGTGCTACAACAGGGTCCTTGATCACTGGGGAGCCTGTTTCCCCCCTTCCCTCTGCTGCTCCCCCTGCTTGCGCTGTCTCTCTCTCCTCTGACAAATAAAATCTTTAAAAAAAGGTAGAACTACTTTTTCTGTATCCCATAATTTTTTGGTATGTTAAATTTCCATTTTTGTTTGTCCTAAGGTATTTTTTTAAATTCTCCTTTTCTTTGACCCATTAATTGTTCAGTAGTATGTTGTTTAATCTCTACATATTTGTGAATTTTCTAGTCTTCTCATGTAATTAGTTTTTAGTTTTATACTATTGTGGTCCAAAAAGATGCTTCATATGATTTCAATCCTTTTAAATTTATTAAGGTTTGCTTTGTGGCCTAATATATGGTCTATATTGGAGAATGTTTCATGTGTACTTGAGAAGAATGTGTATTCTGTTGCTTTAGGATGGAATGTTCTGTACATATCTGTTAGGTCCATCTGCTCTAATGTGTTGTTTAAGGCCAATTTTTCCTTATTGATTTTCTGTCTGAATGATCTGTCTATTATTGTAAGTGGGTATTAAAGTCTCCTACTATTGTTCTATTGGCATCTATTTCCCCTTTTAGGTCTGTTGAATTTGTTTTATGTATTTAAGTGTCCCTATGCATAAATATTTAGAGATGTTATCCTTCATATTGGATTGACCCCTTTATCATTATGTAATGACCTCCTTTGTTTCTTATTACAGTCTTTGTTTTGAAGTCTATTTTTTCTGATATAACTATAGTATTTCAGCTTTCCTTGGTTTCCATTTGCATAGAACATATTTTTCCATTCCTTCAGTTTTAGTCTCTGTGTGTCCTTACACATAGAATTGCTTCTTGTACACAAAGATAAACTTGAAATGGATAAAAGACCTCAACATGAGACAGGAATCCATCAGAATCATAGAGGAGAACATAGGCAGTAACCTCTTTGATATCAGCCACAGCAACTTCTTTCATGATATGTCTCCAAAGGCAAAGGAAACAAAAGCGAAAATGAACTTTTTGGACTTCATCAAGATCAAAAGCTTCTGCACAGCAAAGGAAACAGTCAACAAAACAAAGAGGCAACCCACAGAATGGGAGAAGATATTTGCAAATGACAGTACAGACACAAGGCTGATATCCAGGATCTATAAAGAACTTCTCAAACTCAACACACACAAAACAGATAATCATGTCAAAAAATGGGCAGAAGACATGAACAGACACTTTTCCAATGAAGATGTACAAATGGCTATCAGACACATGAAAAAATGTTCATCACCACTAGCCATCAGGGAGATTCAAATTAAAACCACATTGAGATACCACCTTACACCAGTTAGAATGGCCAAAATTAGCAAGACAGGAAATAATGTGTGTTGGAGAGGATGTGGAGAAAGGGGACCACTCTTACACTGTTGGTGGGAATGCAAGTTGGTGCAGCCACTTTGGAGAACAGTGTGGAGATTCCTTAAGAAATTAAAAATAGAACTTCCCTATGACCCTGCAATAGCACTACTGGGTATTTACCCCAAAGATACAGATGGAGCGAAAAGAAGGGCCATCTGCACCCCAATGCTCATAGCAGCAATGGCCACAGTCGCCAAACTGTGGAAAGAACCAAGACGCCCCTCAATGGACGAATGGATAAGGAAGATGTGGTCCATATACACTATGGAGTATTATGCCTTCATGAGAAAGTATGAACACCCAACTTTTGTATCAACATGTACAGGACTGGAAGAGATTATGCTAAGTGAAATAAGTCAAGCAGAGAGAGTCAAGTATCATACGGTTTCACTTATTTGTGGTGCATAAGAAATAACATGGAGGACATGGAGAGATGGAGAGGAGAAGGGAGTTGAGGGAAATTGGAGGGGGAGATGAACCATGAGAGACTATGGACTCTGAAAAACAATCTGAGGGTTATGAAGGGGCAGAGGGTGGGAGGTTGGGGGACCCTGGTGGTGGGTATTATGGAGGGCACGTATTGCATGGAGCACTGGGTGTGGTGCATAAACAATGAGTTCTGTTACACTGAAAAGAAATTAAATTAAAAAAATGAATTAAAAAATCTAAAAAAAAAAAGAAGTGCCTCTTGTGTCCAGCATAGAAATAAGTCTTTTTAAAAATCCATTCTGCCATTCTATGTCTTTTGATAAGAGAATTTAGTACATTTACATTTAAAGTAATTATTGATAGGTATGTGCTTATTGCCATTTGGTTAGTTGTTTTCTGACTGTTTTTGTAATGCCTCTCTCTTCCTTTTTTCTTCTCCTGATCTCTTTTCTTATACTTTTATGACTATCTCTAGTGGTACACTTATATTCCTTTTTCTTTATCTTTTGTGTATTTACAATATGTTTCTGCTTTGTGGCTATCATGAGGTTTACATATGGTGGTTTATATCTATAATAGTCTATTTTAAGTTGAAAACAACTTAAGTTTGATTTTATTGTAAAGCTCAATTTTTACTCTCTTCCCTCCATGTTTTATATTTTCAATGTCACACTTGACACTTTTTATCTTGTATATTCCTTATCTAATTATTATAAACATAGTTACTGTTGCTTCTTCTTTCCTTTAGCCTTCATACTAGTTTTATAAGTGGTTAATTTACTACTTTTACTGCATATTTACCTTTCTTCTGTGATTTATTCTTTCATATATTTTTTTTTTACTAATTAGCACTCTTTATTTTCAGCTTTAAGAAGTCCCTTTAACATTTCTTGTAAGGTCAGGTTATTCAGAATGAACTTTTTTAGCTTTTGTTTCTCTGAAAAACTCTTTATCTCTCCTTCACTTCAGATAACACTGCTAGGTGAAACACTCTTGCTTCAAAGTTCTTTTCTTTTGAGCACCTTCAATATACTATGCCACTTTCTTCAGTCCTGCACAGTTTCTGTTGAAAAATCTGCTTCTGGTCCTGTGGGAATTCCCTTGTATATAAAAAGCTGTGTCCTCCACCCCGCTTCTCTTAATGTTCTCTTTTTGTCTTTACTTTTGAGATTTTAATTGTAATATGTCTTGTTGTGGGTCTCTTTGGGTTCCTCTTATTTAGAGCTCTGGGCTTTCTGAATCTGTATGTCTGTCTCCTTCTCCAGTTTAGGGAAGTTTTTCAGCAATGATTTCTTCAAATATTTTTCCCTTTTTCTCTCCATCTTCTTGTTTGGGGAATCCTATGCTGTGATGTTAGTCCATTTGATAGTGTCCCATAGTCCCTTAAGCTATATTTATTTATTTATTTATTGGCTGTTCTTTTTGGTTGAGTTCCATTGCCTTGTCTTTGAATTGACTGATTCTTGTGCTTCATCTAGTCTATTATTGAACCCCTCTAATGTATTTTTCAGTTTAATTGTTGTATTATTCACCTCTGTGACTTCTACTTGGTACTTTCTTATATTTTTCATCTCCTCGTTGAAGTTCTCACTGTCTATTCATTCTTCTCCTCGGTTTGGTTAACATCTTTATGACCATTACTTTGAACTCTTTATCAGATGAATGACTTCTCTCCATTTCATTAAGGTGTTCCTCCCCCCCCCGCCAAGGCTTAAACTTATTCTTTCATTTAGAACATATTCCTCTGTTTCTTCATTTTGTTTGACTCTGTATCTTGGTTTCTATACAGTAGATTAAAGGACCACCTCTCCCAGTCTTGAAGGAGCAGCCTTGTGTTGGTGTTGAAACTTGTTGTTCAATCCTGCTTTAGCTGCTGACTGTCTCTCATAACTTTGTGCTTGTTCAAGCAGACTATTTTTTTAATAGCTCTCAGTAGTTAAGGATATACTAAGATCTGTCACTGTCCCAAAGGGGAGGATCTCAGTGCCCAGATTCAGCTGATTGGAAGACAGACCCTCAGGCATTGACTTTAAAATATGCAAATATTTACAACCTTATGGGACTACAAGCATAAGCCCTATTGGCCACCAAAGCCAGGTGATCAAGGTGTTCCCTGAGTGGCATTCATAGAAATTTGGACTCCAGGAAAGTGTACAAACTTTTTTGTGAGTGATACCTAGTGAGCTGAAGGAGAGCACCAAGAAGGTGACCATAGCCTATGTGTTTTGAGAGCATCTTCATAGACCTATAAATGTGTGCCAAACCTGAAGTTTCCCCCTTGGGTCAAAGGTCAAGGACAAGCAAAGAGTCCTCCTTCACTGAAAGACTGGGAACTGTGCTCCAGTACATTATCTGTGCAATGCCATGGGGGTAGTAACCTGCCAAGAACCATCTCTCTGATTGCCACAGTCCCATGGCACCAAGGAATGTAAGACCCCTAACCCCAAGAGTCAGGCAATCAAGGGACATCTCCTTGGTAGTGGGCCCAAAAATCAAGGCTACAGACACAAAAACCAGGGCACCAGACACATGTGAAACTTTCCTCCAGGAGTCACTAGCACTCAGGAGTCCAACAGAGGGTGAAGACAAACATAGTACTTGACCTCTGAGATCTCTGGGAAAAAAATACAGTCAGCTCCAAGATGTGTGCCTAATCAGAACCTACTCTTCAACTCATAGTCAAGATGATCAGTTAATGGGCCTCCTTCACAGAAAGACTGAGCTTTTGGGCCTGTTGACTTTTGCTGTGCCCTAGGAGTAGTAGCTGTTTAAGAGCTTTTTCTCTGTTTTTCTACTGTCCTATGAGACCCATGAGAATAAACTCCACTGGCCCACAAGGCCAGGCAATGTAGAGGTGTCCCCTGGCAGCATATGGAAAAATTGGTGTGCCATACAGGGGTATGAACTCTTTATGGGTGACTCCAATTATTATAGTCCTATGGAATCAAGTATGCATGCTCACCTCTCCTCCAGAACCAGGAGATCAAAAGGAATCCTATGGGTGGCAGCCCCCCAAATCAGGGCAGCACACATGTATGAAGCTTCCCTCTGGGAGAGGCTGGGGCTTTGGATCATGGAAAGGGCATTGTGCAAAGATGGCACCCACCATCCTCTGTCACTGAGAATGTTCCAGAAGGCTCTTTGATTTGTGTGTTAAATTAGATGCCTGCCCCTCAGGCAAACACTGTAATATAAGCAGGTAAACTGTCTTACTTTAAATCTGGGTACCTTTGGCTGCTTCTATGCTCAGCCCTGGGCAGGCAAGTCTGAGTGTGCAAGCCCTTCTTTTTTTTAATTTTAATTTTTATTTAAACATATAATGTAACCCCACCATCCTCTCCCAACACCCCTCCTCCCCACCTCCCTCAGTTTGTTTTATGACATTAAGAGTTTCTTTTGGTTTGTCTCCCTCCTGATCCCATCTTGTTTCATTTATTCTTTTCCTACCCCCTTAACCCCACCCCCATTGCATCTCCACTTCCTCATATCAGGGAGATCATATGATAGTTGTCTTTCTCCAGTTGACTTACTTTGCTAAGCATAATACCCTCTAGTTTCATCCATGTCGTGGCAAATGGCAAGATTTCATTTTTTTTCTTTAAGCTTTTTTTTTAAGCTTTATTTAAACATATAATGTAACCCCACCACCCTCTCCCAACCCC